>JANAVB010011397.1:5070589-5257372 GCA_029216955.1 Iris pallida | reverse complement strand
ATATATATATAGATATATATATAGTATAATATATAAACAACATAATATATAATATAGATATAATAATACTACTATTATATATATATATTTTATATAATACATATATAATACATATATATATATACAATACATGTACATATATATAAATATATATATATTAAAACAAAAAGAAAGAAAAGAAAAGAAACAGAAAAAGAAAAAGAAACAGAAACAGAAACAGAAAGGGGGGCTCGAACCCGAGCTGCGCAGGGGGGGTTTAGTTAGGTCGGGCTGGCCAGGGGGTCAGCCGTGGCTTGTGTTAGAGTTTAGGTTTGTTTATTTTATTTAGGTTTTAGGTTAATAACATAGTAGCCCGAAATACCACTCTGTGTCCTGACAGTTTGGGACACAGAGTCTGCGTGTCCGTGCTATGCACGACACGCACGAGCTTCGATTTACGTGTCCAAGTACTGGACTAAGGTCCCCGTGTGCTGGCGAGTCTCGCCGTGAAAACGAGACACGCACGACACGATTTGAATCATGTTACCTACGTGTCCGTCTTCGGGGGGGATTCGAAGGTCGTGGACGGCGGAGGAGGCGTCGGGACGGCGGCGCTCCGGTGGCGCTGGGGTCGTCTCGACAGGGCACGTCGAATGGTGGTGGTGGTTGGTGACGACGACGGCTGTGGAGGCGGCGCTGGAGGTCGCCGGAGTTAGGGTTAGGGTTTGGCTCGTCGGGGAAGAAAGGGGGTTGGGGTGGTCGTTTAGGGTTAGGGTTTCGTCTGGGGAAGGAAGGGGGGTTTTATAGATGGGTTAGGGCGGTGCTAGGTCGGTCGGGGCAGCCGAAAATGGCGGGTGCTGCCCGTCGTCGTTCGTCGGCGACGTGGCTGGTCGTCGGGGGTAGTTAGGATTAGGATTAGCGTTTAGGTCCCTGTAGTTTAGGAATTTATGGATCGGTCCCCAAGTCACTAATGTGCAAATATAAATTTGCATTCCACATTTAAAAACAATTTATTAATTACAAACTGATATATTAACAATTAAATAAATTGCATACTGATATAAAAACAATTCAAAAAAATTGCAAAATGATATTAAAATATTTTAGAAAATTACAAATCAATATTTTTGTATTAAAAATTCATATAAAAATCATTTAAAAATTCTAGAAAATTCCTAAAAATCATAATAAATATTTTTAAGGCTGAAAATGACATTAATAATTAATTAACACTAATTTTATAATTTTTGAAAACAGGGGCTTACAAGTCTTTCCTCCTTGAAAAATTTCGTCCTCGAAATTCACAAGGATTGAAGACCCGACAATATTCTAAAATAGCAAGCAATACAAAAAAATGACTAAGGCTGCGATCGAAACTAACCTCTAAGGTATCAAGCGGGAACGGGTGGTTCCCCCGCAGCGGTTGGATCGAACAAGTAAGGGTATCTCTCCCTCATGTCCGACTCCATCTCCCAAGTAGATTCACCTGGGGAGTGACGGCTCCAAGCTACTCGCACTAGGGGTATAACCTTGTTCCTCAGCCTCTTCTCTCTCCTGTCTAATATCTCCACTGGCTGCTTAGAAACTGTAAGGCTCGATCCGACCTCCAACTCTGTATGATCTAGCACATGACTGGGGTCTGGAACATATCTCCTCAGCTGAGATACGTGAAAGACGTCGTGAACTCCTGCTAGGTTGGGTGGAAGTGCAACCCTGTAAGCTACCTCTCCGATCCTGCCAAGTACCTCGAACGACCCGATGTATCTGGGGCTCAGCTTCCCTCCTCGTCCGAACCGGATCGTCCCTCTGGTAGGTGATATCTTCACTAGTACCATATCACCATCTGCGAACTCCATCGGTCTGCGACTAGCATCAGCCCAGTATTTCTACCTGTCCTGAGCTACTCTGAGCCTGTCTCTGATCATCCCGACTTTCTCTGCTGCATCCGTGATCATCTCTGGCCCAAGCATAACTCTGTCTCCAACATCATCCCAAAAGAGCGGTGTGCGACATCGTCGTCCATAAAGCGCCTCGAAAGGAGACATACCAATACTGGCCTGGTATCTGTTGTTGTATGAAAACTCTACCAAGTACAGATGGCTCTCCCAAGATCCTCCGAAGTCCAGCACGCAGGTCCTCAACATATCCTCCAGTGTCTGTATCGTCCTCTCGGACTGCCCATCTGTCTGCGGGTGGTACGCCGTACTGAACTTGAGCCTGCTGCCCAACTCCTCCTGCAAGCTCCTCCAGTAGTGGGATGTGAATCTGCTGTCTCTGTCTGACACGATGCTCACCGGCACTCCGTATAGGCGAACTATCTGCTGCATGTATAGCTCCGCCAACTTCTCGGTAGAAAGCCCCACCTTGAAGGGTATGAAGTGCGCACACTTCGTCAGCCTGTCCACGATGCCCAAATGGCATCCTTAGCTCCTTGGGAACGAGGAAGCCCTGAAACGAAGTCCATCGTAATATGTTCCCACTTCCACTCAGGAATGGGTAACGGCTGCAACAAACCAGCTGGCCTCTGGCGCTCCGCCTTGACCTGCTGGCAAACTAGGCATCTCGAGATAAAATACGATACATCCCTCTTCATCCCGTGCCACCAAAGATGTTCCCGCAAGTCACGGTACATCTTGTTAGCACCAGGGTGAATAGAATATCTTGATCGGTGCGCCTCCTGCAAGACTGCCTCTACCAGCTCTCCCTTCGGCACGCACAATCGGCTGCCATGCCTCAAGGATCCATCCTCTGCTATAGTGAAGTCATCTAGCAATCCTGCTAAAGCCTGGGGTCGAAGTCTGTGAAGACTCTCATCTGTAGACTGTGCCTCCCAGATCTGCTCCATCAAACCTGACTGAATGTCAAGTGCCATCATCTGTATCACTGATCCTGGCCGAACTAGCTCGATACCGAGCTTCTCCAGATCCTTCCGCAAATACCGATCAATCATCAGGTACCATGCCATCGGATGCCTGCTCAGCGCATCCGCCACCACATTTGCCTTTCCGGGGTGATACTGTAAATCGATGTCGAAGTCTTTCATCAACTCCAACCATCATCTTTGCCTCATGTTCAGCTCTTTCTGCGTGAACACATACTTTAAGCTTTTGTGGTCAGTAAAGATCTTCACACGCTCTCCGTATAAGTAATGTTTCCATAACTTGAGTGCAAAGATCACTGCAGCTAACTTTAGGTCATGGATAGGATAATTCCTCTCATGAGTCCGTAATTGCCTAGATACATAAGCAATCACTTTCCCATGCGGCTGTAGGACACATCCTAGCCCCTTCCCAGAAGCATCGCTGTAAATGGTGAAACCTCCAGAACCTGAAGGTAAAGTCAAAACTGGAGCGGTCGTCAGTCTTCTCTTCAGCTCCTCAAACGCTGCCAGGCAGTCCTCTGACCAGATGTACTCTGCGTCCTTCCGCGTCAGCTTCGTCATGGGTTCAGCTATCCTAGCAAAGTCCTAGACGAACTTTCTATAATAGCCTGCTAAACCCAGAAAGCTCCTGATCTCTGAAACTGACGTCGGAGCCTTCCACGTCTCAACTGCAGCAATCTTCCTAGGATCTACCGAGATTCCATCTCCAGTGACTACGTGGCCGAGAAACTCCACTCGGTCTAAAAAGAACTCGCACTTCGGCAATTTGGCAAACAATCTCTCCTGCCTCAGAATCCCTAAAACTATTCGCAAGTGCTCTGTATGCTCCTCCGGCGTCTTCGAGTATATCAGGATGTCGTCGATAAACACTACGACGAACTTATCCAGATACTGGTGAAATATCTTATTCATCAAGTTCATAAAGACAGCTGGCGCATTTGTGAGTCCAAATGGCATCACCAGAAACTCGTACTGCCCGTACTTCGTGTTGAACGCCGTCTTCTGGATGTCTGCTGCCCTAACCTTCACCTGGTGGTACCCGGATCTTAAGTCTATCCTGGAAAACACCTTCGCCCCGCTCAACTGGTCGAACAAATCATCTATCCTGGGCAGAGGATATTTGTTCTTGATGGTGATGGCATTCAAGGCCCGGTAGTCAATACACAACCGGACTGTACCATCCTTCTTAGGCACAAAGAGCACTGGTGCTCCCCATAGAGAAGCACTGGATCGAATGAAACCCTTTTTCAACAGGTCATCAATCTGCTCTTTCATCTCTATGGCCTCCTTGGGATTCACTCTATAGTAAGCCCGGGATACTGGTGATGAACCCGGCACTAAATCTATAGTGAACTCCACATCTCTGTCAGGCGAAAGTCCTGGAAGATCCTCTGGGAATACATCCATAAACTCCCTGATGATAGGGTGTGGCGGTGCTACGTCCCCAACTGTCGCACAATAGTTCGGCTCTAGGCTGATCTCCGGCCCTGTCCTCCTGACACTGAATGGTGCTGTGCCTGGGGGACTGAACAAAATACTACCCTCATGACAATCTATAGATGCATGGGCATAGCTAAGCCAGTCCATCCCCAATATGATATCATAACCGGGGAGTGGCATCACAAAGAATCGTCCCCTGAACTCCCTCCCGGCTATAAAAATAGAACATCTATAGATAGATCTAATAGGCACTGGTCCTCCTCCCATCATCACTCTACTAATCTCCGTAGTAGGTGTAGCTACTAGCTGATGTTTATGCATAAACTCTAATGATAGGAAGCTATGAGATGCACCAGAATCAAACAAACATACAGCTAGAAAAGTATGCAAATAAATATGACCTGTGATGACGTCAGCTAAGTAATTCGGCTCCGAAACCTGCTCCGGCTCTGGCTCGAGGGCTAGGCTATAAACCTTTCCCTGAGGTCCCTTCTGCTGCTGCAGATGCTGCCCAAACCTCTGCTGCTGAGTCGAAAGCGGTCCTCTAGGTCCCTTGGCTACTGGGCATTCCTGTATCATGTGGGTGGCAGACCCACAAACTAAGCACTGCTTCAGCATCTTCCTGTAGATGGAGTAATCGTGCCCTGGTCTTCCGCAGAAAGAACATATAGCTCCCTTCTGCTGCTGTCGGGGTCCCGGGGCTCGAACTGGCGGGGTCGGGTGATGTGATGTAGGGGGACGGTAAGTCTGCTGGGGTGGCGTCGGTGCTCTCTGCTGGAAAGCCTGACGCTTGGACGGTCCCTCATGATGTACAGAAGCCGGCCTCTTGCTAGACAGAAGACGCTCCTCAATGCTCCGGGCTAACTCTAGGCTCTGGTAGTAGTCAGTCATACCGTTCGCCACTATAAGAATGCCAATGTCTGGAACTAGACCATGGCAAAACCTACGGGTCATCTCCTCTGGATCTGCAACCAGACTAGGAGCGAAACGGCTCAGGCGACTAAACTCTGCCGCATACTCATCAACAGAACGGTTCCCCTGCTGGATGTTCTGGAATCGTAGCCCCATGGCTACTCTGGCAGTGGTCGAGAAGAATTTCTTCTTGAACTGGGTCTTGAACTGATCCCAAGTGGCTCTCCCTCTCGCAAACAACGGCTCATTCCGGAACCAGACTCCTGCTAAGTCTATCAGCAGAAATCCTGCTGCTACGACCTGGAGGTCATCCGGCATCCTGACTCCTAGAAGCTTCCTCTCTACCGAATCTAGCCAGTCATCTGCTACTACTATGCCCTCAGTCCCTAAGAACTCCTTGGGATTCAGACCCATGAAGTCCTTGATCGTCCCCGCTCTCTGCCGTGGTGCAACATGTGGTGGGACCATGGGACATCCCTCAGAATGCTCCATGCTCTGGCGAAGTAGGGTAGTCTGCTCCTGATGGGTTGTTAGGAACCCCTGAATCAGAGTGAGCAGCTGGTTCCCGTCGAGTGTGACGGAAGCCTGGGTGGGTATAGTGATAGGGGGTGGTGTAAGTATCGGGGCCTGCTGGGACTGGGATATGGAAGGTGGTGGAGGCATCTGGGTCTGTGGATCTGTGGAGTGGGGGAATGTGGTAGGTGGGGGTGTATCAGTCGACTGGTCAGCTGACTGGATAAGGAGGGCCCCATTCTTGGGTGTAATATACTGGGATGAACGAGTAAGCACCATCTAAATTACAAATAAAAAGGACTTATAAGGACTTGTTAAAGTAAGCAATCATAGGCAAGAAAATCTAATTATAATAGCAAACATGTGATGTATTTCCTATGTTACAATCCTAGCATTCCTCTAAGTGTTCTAAGCGTCATTTCTAATGTTGTCTAATTACCTTAAGTTCCTAATTGCAGGCATGCTTGGTACAATAACGTAACCAAACAGTTTAGTCAGGACCTGCATGGGCCACCACTAAAAACATGTCACGACCCGCTACCCAAATTGTTGGGCCAGGCCGAGACATGCCCAGCCTACGTTTGAGATTAAAACGTAGTAAGCTGTTCTAAAGACAACAGGATAAGACTAAATATGCTAACAGTTCTATAAGTGAATAAAAGTCATAAATGCTCCAAACACAAAAGTCGACGTATATAGTAAAATGTCCAAGTACAAGTGAACTGAAATGTAAAACTGGATACATGTCCAGTTACAAAAAGATATAGTCTAACTACTCTCAAAAGTCTAAAAAATACAAAAGACAACTAGGCGAGGTTCCCCGCAGGAACATCCTTGTAAAGCAGAGCCGGGTCCTCGGCAGTAACTCCATAATATGTATCGCAGAGTAACTCCTCCTCAGTAAGGACACCTACAACGTTATCCTGTCAGGACGGGAGCAAGTACTGAATCTACCAAACTAGCATATGAAATATAGAAATGAACATAAGAGGAATAACTGGAAAGCATTGCATCATATAGTCTATCATGGCAAGGACACATATGTCATAGAGACAGATGTATATGTAATGTTTAAAACTGTAGCAGGTACGTGATCGTCAATAGGTGTAAAATATAATATGGTACAAGTATATAAAATATACTTCCGTACAAGTAAAACAAGCGATAGATGTACATACGTACAAATACAGCTGGTGCACCTACGATAAGGTATACATAGAATGTCAACCTTGTTCGGTACGTACGTACGAGTAAGGGGGCATGATCACGTACGCTACTAACAGTTTCCCCATAACCCATATTCTAATCATGTGAGAGATACATCAAGACTGTTCTAAGCATGGTAGTAACTGAAAGTACAACATGTAGAGATCTAACTTGCTACCCCAAGGATCAGCATTTAACATGGTGGGGTTTGCAGTTCATTTATGTGACAATATGTAAAGTTCGTAGAAAGTACTTGCCTCTAGCAAAGCAAAGCAAAACAAGCTGCGATAAAAGTGCTATGGATGTCCGGTAACTCGTCACTGTAGAAATAAATACATAAACTTAGCTTTTACACTAAGCTAAAATACTAGGACACTAATTGGTGCGACATGATTTGTGACTGGGCACCTAGCCAAAATGATGACCTTGGCATAGGAGACCAATGTGGGGTGACACACTACTTTAACTATCTCTCTAGGGTCTTTACACTAGTGAGGGGTGGGGTTCAACACGGCTAAAACTCAAAATAACACAAAAAGCTACAAGTCGTAATTAATCAACAATAAATCAAATGATCATTGTGTTCTAACAATTTTAGAGATAGACAAAAAGCCTAGTTTTACTTAAAGTAAAGTATCGAAGTGATCCTTGTTAATCATAGAAATTTATTATAATTTTTTTGGAATTTATTAACCAGTACAAATATTTTATAAAAATCAGCTTTCCTAAGTATACAGAAAAATGAGCTTTTGGTTTCATATGCCAAACTAGTGGCAAAACAGTAAATTAAATACTACAAAAATTATACTAAATTAGCCAAATTAACATAGTATCTAAATACTATTTTTCCAGAATTTTAACAATACTTTAAGTATTTTTAGAAATCCAAAAATAGCATTACACACTATTGAAATTAAATAATTAATTATCTGCGTATTTTGTCCATGTATATAATTTGAACCAAAGTTCAAATACAGGACCCAAAGCCATGAATCAAGTCCAATATGACTTGTACAGGTCTTGAATGTGTGAAAACACATTTGGGCCCAAAAATCCATGCTAGGCCTGGACACCAAATGGTTGTAGTAATTTAAATACACTAAAAATACAATTTGGTAAAATGCAAAATAAATATTATTACTTTAATAAGGTAAATTTATACAAAATGAATATATACATACCTATGCCAAAAGTACATATATATATACATAAGGAAATACTTAATTATAAAGTATATATATATATATATATATATATATATATATATATATACACAATATTATAGTATATATATATATATATATAATAATATATATATATATATATATATATATATATATATATATATAAAAAAAATATATATATATATATATATATATATATATATATATATATATATATATATATACACAAGAAAATATATACATATATACATATGTGTACATAATACATATATATATACATACATAATATAATAAAGTACTAAAAATGAAGTATATATATATATATAAAAATAGCATATATATATATACATAATATAGTATATATAATAATACATATATATATATGTATACAAATACATGTATACATATATATAAATATATATATATTAAAACAAAAGAAAAGAAAAAAAAGAAACAGAAAAAGAAAAAGAAACAGAAACAGAAAGGGGGGCTCGAACCCGAGCTGCGCAGGGGGGGGTTTAGTTAGGTCGGGCTGGCCAGGGGGTCAGCCCGTGGCTTGTGTTAGAGTTTAGGTTTTGTTTATTTTATTTAGGTTTTAGGTTAATAACATAGTAGCCCAAATACCACTCTGTGTCCTGACAGTTTGGGACACAGAGTCTGCGTGTCCGTGCTATGCACGACACGCACGAGCTTCGATTTACGTGTCCAAGTACTGGACTAAGGTCCCCGTGTCTTGGCGAGTCTCGCGCGTGAAAACGAGACACACACGACACGATTTGAGTCATGTTACCTACGTGTCCATCTTCGGGGGGGAGGGGGGATTCGAAGGTCGTGGACGGCAGAGGAAGCGTCGGGACGGCGGCGCTCCGGTGGCGCTAGGGTCGTCTCGACAGGGCGCGTCGAATGGTGGTGGTGGTTGGTGACGACGACGGCTGTGGAGGCGGCGCTGGGGGTCGCCGGAGTTAGGGTTAGGGTTTGGCTCGTCGGGGAAGAAAGGGTGTTGGGGTGGTCGTTTAGGGTTAGGGTTTCGTCTGGGGAAGGAAGGGAGGGTTTTATAGATGGGTTAGGGCGGTGCTAGGTCGGTCGGGGCAACCGGAAATGGCGGGGGTTGCCTGTCGTCGGTCGTCGGCGACGTGGCTGGTCGTCGGGGGCAGTTAGGATTAGGATTAGCGTTTAGGTCCCTGTAGTTTAGGAATTTATGGATAGGTCCCCAAGTCACTAAAGTGCAAATATAAATTTGCATTCCACATTTAAAAATAATTCATTAATTACAAACTGATATATTAACAATTAAATAAATTGCATACTAATATAAAAACAATTCAAAAAAATTGCAAAATGATATTAAAACATTTTAGAAAATTATAAATCAATATTTTTGTATTAAAAATTCATTTAAAAATCATTTAAAAATTTTAGAAAATTCCTAAAAATCATAATAAATATTTTTAAGGCTGAGAATGACATTAATAATTAATTAACACTAATTTTATAAATTTTGAAAACAGGGGCTTACACCTTGTTAAGGGTAAGTATAGGTATTTACCTAGAAGCTAAGGTAATTGGTTTAGGGTGTAAGGTATAGTTAGAAATTGTTTGTCTTGGTTGGTAATGGTCAATAATAGCGCTCCTAGACTAGTTTTGACTTCGGTTGACCATTTTGACCAAAAGTCAACAAAAGTCAACCGAGAGTCAAACTTAGCCTATAAGTGACTAGATTTGACCGAAACCAAACCAAAGTTGACCAGTTGACTGAAAGTCAACAATTTGTCAACATTAGACTAGTTTGACCTAGAGTTGACCAGAATTGACCAGAATTGACCAGAGTTGACCAGTTGACCAAAAGTCAACTGTAAGTCAACCTTTGACCCCGTTTGACCTAGTTTGACTTGGATTGACTCCCAATGACCTAATATGATCCGGTGTGACCAAGTTTGACCTAGATTGACCTAGTTTGACTTAGACTTGCATATCATGACTTAAATTAGTTTCCTTTTCATTATAAAACCCTGTTTAACTTATAGTATCTCAATTTAGGTTTGTGATTACTCTGAGCGTCTGTTCACCTTATCAGCTCAGGACTACAGGCGAGTGCATTCACTAATAGTTTTTATTGTCTTGATATCTACTATATCCGATTCAGTTGTAGTGTCTTACATGATTCCCGACACGATGGATCACGGACTAGTATACGTTGGATCCTGTCATGAGATGTTATTCCTGGATTTTCTTGGTATATTGGTACGTGATATTTCCGTGTTTCATGTACTTATATAGATATCGATTTGGGATTGGGCTGGCCCCCTGCTTTTGAATCCCGTGTCATGACGTGCCATGTCCGGATCCGTGATACTATTCGGGGATAGGGGAATTATTAGGGGTTATGTGATCAAAGCCTCTTGTCACTATCTTGCTAGCGCCACCCTCACCTCACGTAGGGTGTAGCAGATACCTCCGGCATGACTTTTCGTGAGATCACCGTGGATTGTCGGGCCAAGTGGATAACCTGTCTTGTCACTTACCTAAAAGTCGATCACATATCGCTCTAATAATTTAAATCACATTTTACATTTATTATCGTATCTTATATCTAGTTCAGCTCTACTTTCTGTACTTTCTCGCCATGCTATAACTTTATTTAGTCACATGCTCTACATGCCTTTATACTGTACCTTGATTGGAGACTAAGTCCTGTTCGGAAGAAGGGTTACAACCCTGGTCCTTGTTTGGTTTAAGGATTGTAACTCGGCTTTCGAATGGTTTCCAAGTCGTCATATATCTTTGTCTTGTATTTTATTATGCTGTCTCTTATAGAATTTATCAATTCATATGGAACTGCTGTTGGTGTTTGTACTTGCTTATTTTCCAGACAGGATACCGTTGATATATTACAGATGATTCTGAGGCAGATTGCCCGACCTATTATGGGGTCGAGTCTGATGGAGTAGACCTGGACCGTGGCTTGATAGTAGAGCCACTAGACTTTGCTCACCCAGAGTAGAGTAGTTTAGTTAGGTTTGCCTAGACTGCGATCCAGCTAGTACCTTCAGATTGTAGTACTTATATTATATTCTGTGACTCTATGATATTGTGTTTAGCTTTGGACTTGTGTGGATCTTGAACTTATTTTCTGCTTTCATCTATCCTATTTCCTTTCCATGCTATCTACCTTAGTTTTACTTTGTGATTGAGACTGTATTGCTATGTCACCTCCATTCGGAGTGTATATACTGTACAGGTACCTTTATACTATATTAGTCATAGTATTTACAGACCCTATATACAATGTTCTATCGCCGATTCTGTGGCGTAGGCTGGACGTAACCATGTGCTCGTGCCCCTAATCAGGGTGCGGGTCGTGACACATTTTTGTGGTGGCCCATACAGGTCGTATCGAAACTAGTATGATCTCGTAATGGTGCTCGACTTAGAGTAATAATTACGAGCCTGCAATTAGGACGTAGGATCTAGGGTATGATAGGAGTTACTCAATCACATTTTAGGAAATTTCTGATCTTTTGATTACCATGACAACTCTTTTGCATTGAATTTAATTGTCCTTCTTTGATATTCCTATCATGTGCCATATTGATTCCTTGTTTCAATCTATCCTCAGGATGACGATTACTCGCTCTCAGGCAGCGGGATCTAGCACTGTTCCGGAGAGGCCCGATCTGGCAGGACTTCCACCTCCGGCTGCGGGAGCTGCAGTTGAGGGAGCTGCCACCTCAGTTCCTGTCCCTCAGACGGGAGTAGCAGCGATGGTTCCAGGAGGTCTTCCACCTCCAGCAGCGGGATCGTCCATAGTCATTCCTGACATTCTTCCACCGCCGCCTCCGCTACCGACTGATATTCAGGGGATGATGGCCCTTCTGCAGCAGATGTTGCAGACCCAGAGCGCGCAGGCAGAGCTGTTATGATGGAGCATGGAGAACTCCCATCAGCTGGACTTGTGTGGATCTTGAACTTATTTCCTGCTTTCATCTATCCTATTTCCTTTCCATGCTATCTACCTTAGTTTTACTACGTGATTGAGACTGTATTGCTATGTCACCTCCATTCGGAGTGTATATACTGTACATGTACCTTTATACTGTTTTAGTCGTAGTATTTACAGACCCTATATACAGCGTTCTACCGTCGATTCTGCGGCGTAGGCTGGATGTAACCACGTGCTCGTGTCCCTAATCAGGGTGCGGGTCGTGACAGCAAGGCCAAGATTACAATCACTCAAGCTCACTCTTCTCACATTACAAGTGACTCAGCTCTCTCTTTTCTCTCAATACATGTCTCGAGCCAGCGGATGCTTCAGATAGGCGATGTCCATACATTATGTCCCGTATAAGTCCTGACTCCACGCGGTCGCACGCCTCGAATCTCCAAGGTACTTCGTGCCTCGACGCATCCAAGCGAGCTGCGCGCCACGAGCTTCTACCTGTGACTGCACATAAACACTGTATAGATGTCAGTACTCAACTGTACTGGTGGTGTGAGCTCCTCGCCCACCCATACAAAACTGACACGTTAGTTTACTTTGTGCAACATAGTCCCTTCTTTTCAATAGTCTTTCTAGTCTTGTCTAAGGATCAGTTTTAGGACAGACGCCTTGGCCTATTTTGTGTCTCTAGACCATCCTGTGCTTGCATCAACAACGCCAACACATACTTTGCCTTTAGACCCTTCTTGTACCAACAATATTAACCTATCATGTCGTACTTGCCTTTCGACACAAAATTAGAGACGCGACTACACGGTAGTACCCAATTTCCACGTGACTGTGCTACAAGTCTATTGTGTCGTGCCTCGCAAACTCAGTATGACTTAACCATATAGCTGCCTCGTGGCCTTTGTTACTTTAATCACCAACTGTCCCAATCAAGACTTGTGGACTAAGTGTCACTCGACCGACTTTGCCTTGCGGCGTTTCCTGACTTAAACTCAAAACGACTCAATTTCAAACTTGTGTAACACTATGCCAACAACTTAAGACTCGACATCACATCTCGTACCGAAGTACGGTGTCTACGTTGCAACCAAATCTTAGGCCCCAAAATATTATCTTTATCGTGTACACATTCTTCTCGACTCTTGATACACTACACATAATACTCGACTCAATCCAAAGACATATAAGCAGATCGCCGCCCATGCCGACTCATCTATATGAGGTCACTAGCATAACAAGCTATACCTTGACTCATAGCTTGCGTTGGTCGGGGCCCTTCCAGCGCAAGGTAGCTAGCCCCGCTGGATGTCCCCGACTAATCCGGTGCTATCGATTTAGCACAGCTATCATTTGTTTCCATACTCAGCCGTAATGGTCCCGAGCCTTGTGGGTCGTCGTTACGGGGAACTATTTACCTTGTCGACAAGTTATCCAACGACCATACAAGACTCAACTCAAACTGACGTCTCACACAGTCATTCTACTTTCAGTGTTACCATCTCTTTCAGGACCATGTTCGATACTTCTCACATCTGAGACCGCCTCGACGACCCATGGTCACGAGCATTCTTCTTTCTTGTCCTATCATTTCATTCAACTCAGGAACGACTATTTGAACGCCCCTTTTTCCAAACTCAAATGAATCAACCGTGACCCGTGCCCTAGAAATACTAAGTCCGTGACACCGTGCCCTACGCCAATTGGTGTTCTGGTGTCACGCCCCAGAACCAGAATACTGGAGAGTGGGGGACAGACACAGCCAGCTACGTACATTAAGGTATAATCTACCTCAATATACGGTCACGGTTGTCTAGATGCATGAGGGTTTATTTACAAGCCAACAGTCTCTTATGGTCATGAACAAGCCTAGTGTCTCAATCTCAAGCAAGTAAATAATGTTACAAGATGTTAGAACATCAAACATACAAAGTAAGGCATCCCAAATATTACATATTCAGATGATCATGAAGCTAGTCATACAAAATGTGAAGACTAGCAAGAGTTTCAGTCATACATGATCAACCCTAGGATTTGTCAATCGTGTTACAGCCCGTAGGCAGACAGTAAGTAAAGTTGCAAACGAGCTAACACTTGTTCGGCGGCTAAAAGCCTCAAAAGAATATTTTTACAAAAGTATGGGAGAGCAAAATAAGAATCCACTCGTTGCCAGGGTTGCGCCTAGTGGTCACCATCTGGCCGGAAGGCTGGAGGATCCTCGAGTCCTACTCCGAAATCTGGCCATACAAAACCAGCTGGATCAAACCCCAGAAGAGCAAGTGCCACAAGAGAGGCTTCACTTAAGAACTAAAACCAGCATATTAGCACATGGGAACATAAATGGTAATAAAAGACATGAGTTAGAGAAAACAAGGTGATAAACGATAAGACAACTAAGGGACTATTCCGGTAGCCAAGTTACAACCCGTAAACCAAACAAGGACCGGGGTTGTAATCCTTCACCTGAACAGAGCTTAGTCTCCAACCAATTATCGATAAGAGTAAAGCATAAGCAAGCATGTGCGGAAGTAATCATAGACTGGCATCGATTAGACAAGACTAGACTAGACTACATCCATCATTCACGGCCAAGCAAAGAGTATAACTTGATACTTTAACTAACTAGGGTTATCACAAGCCTAGTTACTAGCAAGATGCAATGAGATATTTCAGCAGTCATAAGTCCTGCATCTATCGAGGTTATCCAGGCGAGGTTCATTTAAGAGTTATCAAGAATTATTAGGTGGCTTGGAGTGCAACACATGACAATGTGCATAGAACTTGTTTCATGAAGTGCCCCATATGACAGTGGGCTGGAAATGTGCCATATTCGACGGCAGGCTACAAGTCCCTCAGGTGTGGCCGGGATAACGGGATCGCCTGTAACTGGAAACATCTCTCTATATGAACTACTTGATCAATCTAGTCATTAACTTAGTCAGATTCAGTATAAATCCCTGACCGTGGAAAATCAGAAATTTATGTCTTAGACATGATACAAGATGAGATATGTAGCTTATACAGGAACAATCAAGAAAATCAATCACGGTGTCAAGACAAGAGTTACTAAGCAAGTCAGGGTAGCTGTCGCAACAGCGTTCAAGATTATCACGTCATGCCAGATTACTTGTTCCTTATCAAGATTACCTGTAAGGAGTGCGCCTCGACGGGCCACTATCAAGATTATATATGTCATATCAAGTTACTTATTATGTCAAGAGTGCTTATCAAGAGTGCGCCTCGATGGGCCACTATCTAGATTTTTATATCGTGTTCACGTCAATATCAATACTGGCAAGTCATGCTGTGCTCAACAAGTTATCGATTCCGGTCGTCACAAGATAGGTCAAATACCAAGGATAAGCAATTAACATAAAACCAATAATTAAATGACAGATCATGCAAAGGGTAAGGGGTACTATGGCCAACAAGTGGCATTAGCTAAGTTGCGCCAGGGTAATAGGCTGTGCCAGGCACTAGGGGGTGCCAAGGCTACTGGTTGCGCCCAAATATTAGGTTGCGCCTAGGCACTGGGTGCCAGTCACTGGGGTGCGCCAGGCACTGGGGTGTGCCAGGCACTGGGGTGCGCCAGGTCAGGTCAAGTTTTACCAAGGCAAGTCGGGTCAAGACAGGCTGGGTTACGCCAGAACAAGTCAGGCCAAGTCAGGTTGCGCCAGGCACTAGGCTGCGCGAGGCTAGGTTGCGCCGGACTGGGGTGCGCCAGGTCAGGTTGCGTCTGACTAGGATGCGCCATGTCAGGTTGCGCCTGATGGAACTGGAGATTCCCAGGACCCTTCCTTTGGTGTGCGTATTGATCGATAGAAAGTTAAACAGATCTAATACGTGTTCTAACCCTTCATAGGTAGAAACTAGGGTTCACAAATTATACCTGCGGCGGAAAGGAGATAAGTAATTCCTGGCAATCTCGTGCGGACGACCACAAGATCTTTTGTACGTATTCCTTCCTCGAGTTGGACGTCGTATGGGCGACGATCTCCCAACCTTTTATTCTCCTTGGCAGCCCTCTCTTTCTCTCCTTATGTGAATCACGAATTTAGAGAAAGTTTCAGATTTCTGATCAGTAATCTGGCGGCCAGAGAATAGAGGATATATATAGGCTACGGCAGGGACCATGAGGAGAAATTAGGGTTAGGCCTCCTAACGGATCTGGATATCCCGTGTTCAGCCTAAACACACAATCCAGGCCCATTAACAATAGCTCGGTCCACTAATGAGCTATTGTTGCACTACCTCCCTAATCCCAAATTATGTTTGTAGGCTCCTTTTAATTATATGCTCGTTTGGCTTCCCATGTTAAGATATCGTATGTCCGTCGATCAAATTAAGTTACTGACAACTATATTAATTCGACATCTTTTATCCTTAAGTAGTACCGCTCAACTTTATTTGTCATGTCAGATATAATCCACCTGTAGGGTTTACATGACAATCCTTATGAGCTCCTTAAGGGGACATCATCAACTCGATGTATCGGGACATGGATTCCATTTATAATCAACAGCCCATCATACATAAAATATTATTACCCAATTTATAGAGGTTGTTGATCCATAATGAATCTCACTCTTTTATGAGTCAAAGTAATGCACACTGCATATACATGTCCGTTATTATATCCAGATTAAGAGCACAAGCATCCATAATAACAGAGGTGTTTGTTATCTTATGTAGTCAGTACAAAGAGAATAACCTCAAGTGGTCCTGTTTAATACACACAAAGTGTACTAGTGTAAACCTATAGTCAAGATAGACTAATACCAGATTACACTACAACCTTTCCAATAGATTGTCCAAGTCCATCTAGGTTGTGAACTATTTATATACTCTATAGGGAACTGATAATATGATCTTCTGTGTGATACCACACACCATATTATCTACAATATAGAATATCAGACATTTGCATTAACACATACAACAAATACAATATACAAATATTTGCCCATATGATTCTCATTCAAAATTTAAGGAAATAAGGTTACTACAAAAGTGATGCTTTTAGTATATAACCCTAACAGCGCCAGGGCCCAAGGGGCGCTGGGCTAGATTGTGCCAGACTGAGCTGTACGAGGTCGGGTTGCGCCTGACTCAGGTTGTGCCTGACTCAGGTTGCGCCTGACTCAGGTTGCACCTGACTCAGGTTACGCCGCGCTAAGAAACGCGCGCTGGGTCAGGGTGCGCCGCGCTAAGAAGCACGCGCTGGTCAGTTTGTGCCGTGCTAAGAAGCGCACGCGGGGCAGGTTGCGCCTGACACTGTTCTTCTTCCCCAAAATAGCAAAGAAGAACCCATGGAACCCAAAAACTTTAAAATGCCATAACTTGCTCAAAACAAGTCCAAATTAAGACTTCCACGAGTCTAAACTGCATAAAACGAGATTTTCTACAGCCTGGGATGACTGGTTTTAGGAAATACCAAGCTTTAATAGATTAAAACCAAGAAAAATAAGAAAAGATCAAACTTAGATCTACAAAAATCTATCCATCAAAACCAAAAATGCCAAGCTCTAAAGAGGCTTAGAATTAAGTGGAGAGAATGGAAAAATAAAATGGGAGATCTATCATGAAGCAAGTTGCACTTGCCTAGGGCTTGGGTGTAGGTGGAAGGAGTAAATGAAGAAGATGAAGAAGTAAATGAAAGTTATGGAGGAGAGAGAGTGTAGTTGACTTATATAGTAAGCCTCACCATCTCAAACCAAACCAAAACCAAACCAAAATAAACCAAGCAAGCTAAACCAAGTCAAGATTAAACCAGGACCAAACCAAGCCATGATAGACAAGTCAAAATACGGGTCAAAAATCTGTACATGTATACTGAAAATACGTATAACGGAAAACGAAAGTGACAACTCTACCCACCTTAAAAGAATTCCGTCCTCAGAATTTAATCAAGAGGCTAGAGATGTCGGGACAAGCTACACTAACCACATACAACCTATAACTAGCAACCAATCAAGCAATCATTCATACAAGCAAGGAGTTAAGAGCATAAGGCATAAGGAATAAGGAAGACACTCTGTTGGAAACCTCTTCGTCGGTTCTGCATCTGAGCTTGGGTCGGGGCATACTGCTGGGGTCTCTGCTGCTGGAAGGCTTGTACCTGAGGCGACAATGGCCTCAGAGGCTGGTACTGCTGCTGTAGTGGTACTGGGGCTGGTCTCCAAACCGATGGACTGGTTAGGGTTGATGAAGAGAAACTGGCTCTATACGGGCAGGACCCTATCATGTGATCCGGTGCCCCACAAGCCATGCACAACCCCTGTGCTCTACGACACTCTGAGACTATGTGTCCTGGCTTTTCACAATGAGTGCAGCCCATCGCAGAAGACTGTTTCTGCTTCTGTTGCTGAGGGGATGTCGGTGTCGAGTGTTGAACCGACGAAACCAAATTCGCCTTTCGGAGAACTCCAATAGTCAAAGCCCTAGCTGTCGGGGCTGGTGCAGAGTACAGACTCATCTGCCCATGGGGCCTCTTTCTGCTTCTGGTTCTGTCCATGATCCTCTGTGAGGTATACTCATGCCTCTTTACTGCTCGCAAGACGGCATCAAACGTCTGGTGCTCAAACTGCTCCACTGATATAATGATATCTAAGTGAAGCCCCTGCTGGAATCGCTGGGCTCGGTCCAATTGGGTTGCCACCAAGGTTGGAGCAAATTGACTAAGTCTAGAAAACTCGGTCGCATATCCATCGACCGTCCTACCCATCTGCTTGAGATTGCTGAATCTGGTCTGCAGATCATACCGAACTACTGCATCAAAGTACTTCGTCTGGAACTTGTCGCTGAATACCGCCCATAAGACAGGCGTCGCCAATCCAACTGCTTGTATCGCCCACCAGCTGCGGGCTAAGTCCAATAACTGCAGGCACAAGACGGCCACCTTCTCACCCTCAGGAATCCTAGCTTCTTCTAGGATAACCTCTGTGTC
The DNA here is from genome assembly GCA_029216955.1 of Iris pallida. Lineage (NCBI taxonomy): Eukaryota > Viridiplantae > Streptophyta > Magnoliopsida > Asparagales > Iridaceae > Iris > Iris pallida. Next base: position 5,238,368 of record JANAVB010011397.1, on the reverse strand, counting down.
TTGAAGCCATGCATTAGCAGCAATAGCATCTTTACTGCCATCAAAGAAAGGAGAGTTCAGACGCTTGAAGCTGTTGGCCACATTATTCCCTTGGTAACCAACTCTGCCCATGGCATCTTGTACTGTCTGGTGTACGGTATCGCCCCGATGATCTTGAGATGCAAGCAATTCCCTGATGAGACCCACCAGGATTCCATTATCAGGCTCTGCAGGTTGGACTGGTTGAACTGGAGGCTCTGGATCCCCGAAATATATGACTCGGGAGGCCGCTCCAGAGTGCTGGACTTGGTCTCCAGGTTGCTGCTGGTCCACTGGAGGTGCTCCGCCTTGCTGATCGGTAGGACCAGGAATAATACCGCTGAAGAAACGACATGGGGAACAATAAGGACGGACCATGATAGATCGAGGATATAAACGTGTGATCAGGTCAAGTTTTCAGAAAGATTGGAAGATACGAGTAGAGATCAAGGGCGAGTACTGATTGAGACACCTATTCAGTGAAATCCTCACACATCTTGATTTACAAGACCTGCATGGGCTACCACTTAAACCGTGTCATGCTCCAGAACCAGAATACTAGAGAGCGGGGGACAGACACAACTAGCTATGTACATTGAGGTATAATCTACCTCGATATACGGTCACGGCTGTCTAGATGCATAAGGGTTTATCTACAAGCCAACAGTCTCTTATGGTCATGAACAAGCCTAGTGTCTCAATCTCAAGCAAGTAAATAATGTTATAAGATGTTAGATCATCAGACATACAAAGTAAGGCATCCCAAATATTACATATTCAGATGATCATGAAGCTAGTCATACAAAATGTGAAGACTAGCAAGAGTTTCAGTCATACATGATCAAACCTAGGATTTGTCAATCATGTTACAGCCCGTAGGCAGACAGTAAGTAAAGTTACAAACAAGCTAACACTTGATCGGCGGCTAAATGCCTCTAAAGAATATTTTTACAAAAGTATGGGATAGCAAAATAAGAACCCACTCGTTGCCAGGATTGCGCCTAGTGGTCACCATCTGGATGGAAGGCTGGAGGATCCTCAAGTCCTACTCCAAAATCTGACCATACAAAACCAGCTGGGTCAGACCCCAAAAGAGCAAGTACCACAAGAGAGGCTTCACTTAAGAACTAAAACTAGCATATTAGCACATGGGAACATAAATGGTAATAAAAGACATGAGTTAGAGAAAACAAGGTGATAAATGATAAGACAACTAAGGGACTATTCCGGTAGCCAAGTTACAACCCGTAAACCAAACAAGCACCGGGGTTGTAACCCTTCACCTGAACAGAGCTTCGTCTCCAACCAATTATCGACAAGAGTAAAGCATAAGCAAGCATGTGCTGAAGTAATCATAGACTGGCATCGATTAGACAAGACTAGACTGGACTACATCCATCATTCATACGACCAAGCAAAGAGTACGACTTGATACTTTAACTAACTAGGGTTATCACAAGCCTAGTTACTAGCAAGATACAATGAGATGTTTCAGCAGTCATAAGTCCTGTAGCTATCCAGGTTATCCAGGCGAGGTTCATTTAAGAGTTATCAAGAATTATTAGGTGGCTTGGAGTGCAACACATGACAATGTGCATAGAACTTGTTTCATAAAGTACCCTACATAACAGTGGACTGGAAATGTGCCCTACTCGACGGCAGGCTACAAGTCTCTCAGGTGTGGCCGGGATAACGGGATCGCCTGTAACTGGAAACATCTCTCTATATGAACTACTTGATCAATCTAGTCATTAACTTAGTCATATTTAGTATAAATTCCTAACCGTAGGAAATCAGGAATTTATGTCCTAGATATGATGCAAGATGAGACATGTAGCTTATACAGGCACAATCAAGAAAATCAACCATGGTGTCAAGACAAGTTACTTAGCAAGTCAGGGTAGCTGTCACAACAGCGTTCAAGATTATCACGTCATGCCAGGTTACTTGTTCCTTGTCAAGATTACTTGTAAAGAGTGCGCCTCGACGGGCCACTATCAAGATTATACATGTCATATCAAGTTGCTTATTATGTTAAGAGTGCTTGTCAAGAGTGTGCCTCGACGGGCCACTATCCAGATTTTTATGTCGTATTCACGTCAACATTAATACTGGCAAGTCATGCTGTGCTCAAAAAGATATCGAGTCGGGTCGTCACAAGATAGGTCAAATACCAAGGATAAGCAATTAACATAAAACCAATAATTAAATGACAGATCATACAAGGGACAAGGGGTACCATGGCCAATAAGTGGCATTAGCCAAGTTACGCCAGGGTAATAGGCTGCGCCACGCACTAGGGGGTGCCAAGGCTACAGGTTGCGCCCAAATATTAGGTTGCACCTAGGCACTAGGGTGCCAGGCACTGGAGTGCACCAGGTCAGGTCAAGTTGTGCCAAGGTAAGTCGAGTCAAGACAGGCTGGGTTGCACCAGAATAAGTCAGGCCAAGTCAGGTTGCGCCAGGCACTAGGCTACGCGAGGCTAGGTTGCGCCAGACTGGGGTGTGCCAGGTCAGGTTGCGCCTGACTGGGGTGCACCATGTCAGGTTGCACCAGGGCCCAAGGGGGCGTTGGTCTAGATTGCGCGAGACTGAGCTGCGCGAGGTCGGGTTGCGCCTGACTCAGGTAGCACCTGACTCAGGTTGCGTCTGACTCAGGTTGTACCGCGCTAAGAAGCGCGCGCTGGACAGGTTGTACCGCGCTAAGAAGCGCACGTAGGGCAGGTTGCGCCTGACACTGTTCTTCTTCCCCAAAATAGCAAAGAAGAACCCATGGAACCCAAAAAATTCAAAATGCCATAACTTGCTCAAAACAAGTCCGAATTGAGACTTCCAAGGGTCTAAACTGCATAAAACGAGATTTTCTACAGCCTGGGACGACTGGTTTTAGGAAAACCAAGCTTTAATAGATCAAAACCAAGAAAAATAAGAAAAGATCAAACTTAGATCTACAAAAATCCATCCATCAAAACCGAAAATGCCAAGCCCTAAAGAGGCTTAGAATCAAGTGAAGAAGAGAATGGAAAAATAAAATAGGAGATCCATCATGAAGCAAGTTGCACTTGCCTAGGTCTTGGGTGTAGGTGGGAGGAGTAAATAAAGAAGATGAAAAAGTAAATAAAACTTATGGAGGAGAGAGAGTGTAGTTGACTTATATAGTAAGCCTCACCATCTCAAACCAAACCAAAACCAAACCAAAATAAACCAAGCAAGCTAAACCAAGTCAAGATTAAACCAGGACCAAACCAAGCCATGATAGACAAGTCAAAATATGGGTCAAAAATCCGTACACGTATACTGGAAATACGTATAACGAAAAATAGGAGTGACATCTGGGTGAAACTATCATCTAAGATACTTTATACGACGGGCCTTAAGGTCGTGAATCCAAGTAATTTCGACAATCGCAGAATATGCGGGACAGTGTTTAGAATACCTTCGATAGCCTAACAAGACTTGGCCTAACTTAATTGCACAACAACTCGATGAGCAAAGGCTGCGTCAAGCCTCGCATCGCGGAAACGTGCCGCTCATGCGTTCGACTTTGAAAAACCAAGTCATCTGGGTGCCTAGACTTATGCCACAAACAGTGCAATACAACTTAACCTGAGGGACGAGCCAAGGCTATGCCAAGCCTTGGACGATGGGACCGTGCATCCTTTATGAAGCGTTTATGCGGGCGACGCCTATGACTTAGGCTAACTCTTAGGTTTGTGGCGAATACCAACTTTCCTTCCCCCAAGCCACGGGACGAAGGATCGAGTGTTATTTTCAAAGCATGTCGTGCACCAACTCTAAGACGACAATTGGACCCTTCCATATTCTAACTCAATTCGACCCGACTTGGGATCATTCCCTTAGCTATGTGGATTCGTCTCTTTTTTTATCAAGCCTACTTGTGCATTTGAAAACTTTTATTTTATTATGTGAAGGCCAAGCTGAGACAAGTTTATCGAAGCCACCCACCTGATTCGAGGAGTAGCCTCGACCGAACGGGCCTTCGAGTCACCGTTGTATGGCTAAGTCTGAACGTCATTAGCATTACGATTCCTCCGATTGCCTGAGCGGGACGGGGCACTACAATCGTCCTTCTCGTCTATTTGACTGTTTGGGGGTGACGTTGTGAGACTCGTCTCACAGTATTCGTATTTATATATGGATACATATTTTATACTGTATTCTGTATTTTCTTGGACTCTGGAGAATCGGGAAAAAACTTAATTTTTGAGGCTTTTCTGTAAAATCGGCATACCGGTCTGCACCGACGATATACCGTCCAGGCAGATATTTTACTTTATAGATATTTTTGATTCGAGATATTTTCGTATAGATATTTTCATGAATAGTATTTAGATATTTTTCATGAATAGTGTTTATATATTTGGATTAATTGTGATGATACATTCTATTATCTGTCACTTCCATTTTTCGTTGTACGTATTTCCAGTATACGTATAAAGATTTTGACCCGTATTTGGACTTGACTTGCTAGCCTAGTCTTGGCTTGGTTTATTTCGGTTTGTCTTGGTTTGATTGGGCTTGGTTTATTATGAGAGAACCCTCCCCCTTTAAAACCCAACCACCCCTTTCACTCTCTTCACTACTCTCATTTACTTCTTCTTCTTCCTCTTAACTCTCCCACCAACCTAGAGCGCTAGGCAAGTGCTAGCTTGCTTCATGAGAGAACTCATTTCTATTTGTTCCATTTTCTTTCTTACCCGATTTCAAGACACCTTAGAACTTAGCATTTTTCGATTTGGTGGATATTTTCTTGTAGATCTAAGTTTATGTTATTTTTGGTTTTCCTTGGTTTTGATCTATCAAACTTGTTTGTTTTCAAAATCTAGTTGTTCCATGTTGTAGAGAATTTCGTTCTACCCCATTTTGACCTATGGAAGTCCAATTTCCGACTTAAATCGAAGGTTGGACGAAGCTTGGAAGCCATGGCTTCCATGGCCCATCTTTTCGGATTTTAGAGAAGATGAGCAGTGTTGCCTTGGTCGCATGAAGTCCTGCCGCATAAAGTCCTGCGGCAGTGTTGCCTTGGCCACATGAAGTCATACGGACTTCATTGCTTGCCGCATGAGCCCTGGCCGCATGAAATCATGCGGACCATATATCTTGGTCGCATGAGCTTTGGCCGCATGAGCTTTGGCCGCATGAAGTCCTGTGGACTGCGTGCCTTGTCGAATGACCTCTGGCCGCATGAAGTCATACGGACTTCATTGCTTGGCCGCATGACCCCTGGCCGCATGAAGTCCTGCGGACTGCATACTTGGTCGCATGAGTCTTGGCCGCATGCCTTAGCCCCCTGCATGATCATCTTTAGTATGTAGTTTTATGTTTAATTTGCTTATATTTTGTACTCAGCCTAACTTGCGACTACCCAATTTGTTTATTATGAATCTTGGGCATATCTTGTATTAACTTAGCCATAAGCACGACATGATACATGAACATGACATGACAACATAAACCTGACATAAAATTCTTGATAGTGGCCCATCGAGGCACACTCTTGACAAGTAACAAGTAAATCTGGCATAGCATGATAAGCTTGATAGTGGCCCCTCGAGGCGCACTCCTGATAAGTAATTCTGACAAGTAACAAGTACAAGTAACTCTCATCTTGACACCGTGGGTGATTTCTCTTGATTATGTCTGTACAAGCTACAAGTCTCGTCTTGCATCATGTCCAGGACAGGGATTCCTGAGTACCACGGTCAGGAATTCAGACTGAATCTGGCTAGGGTAATAATTATGTCACGATCCGCACCTGCTTTTCGGATACGAGACGTGTCCAAGCCATCCTACGCCGCAGAGTCGACGGTAGAACACTGTCACGGTCATAATGCTCAAAAATTATAAAATAACTTTATTGCTCATTCATATTTCTAAGATTTATTACAACAATTACAAGATTTATATTGGAAAGAAAATACAATGTTCTTACACATTTAATGAAAATAATACAACTGCTATCTATTTTTAGGTTTCTGTCTGCAAGTACACCCGAATCTTCCAATGCTGAAGAAGCCACGGCTAACCTGAAAAATATTGCTTTCCAGTCAGGAATGGAACAAGCACACAAACCGACGGCAATGTAAAAACACAATAGAATTTACAAGACATGAAAATAACATATGAGAGATAAAACTAGAAAGTACTGATGTCATGGCACAGTGGAGAAGACAAGGAAAACAAATAAAATACAACTACCTATGAGATTTGAAATATCAGTTTCGACATGTGAACGGCAAGAGGGTAAATCCGGCACCCTGCACGTGTCTTGTGCAGCTGCTATTATTCACGAATAGACATCATGGAGATAGTTCTGGGTAGTCCACATGTCAACTAAGATATTTTCCCTCCCGACTACTCCGTGTGGCGAGCGTGTCAACAAGCAGCAAGACATATGCATAAACATGAAATGTATAGACTACTATGAATCGAAAAGCAATCAGAGAGTGTACTTGCCTGGGGTCCTTAGCTGGTAAAACCGATAATTCTGTTGGGTCCAGTACAGTCCAGTTAGCCTAGGGTGGATATGAAGTAGTCTGAATCACAGAAATATGAGCGTATGACTAGTCGTGACCAAGGTAGGAATCGAAGAGAATTTGTGTGTGTGTGTGTGTGTGTATATATATATATATATATATATATATATATATATATATATATATATATTAAAAAATATATATATATTAACTTTGAAAAAATATATATATATTAAAATATATATATATATATATATATATATATATATATATATATATATATATATATAATTTTGAAAAAATATATATATATATAATTTTGAAAATTACGTATAATATAAGAAAACTATATTTTGTATCATTCAAAATATTTAGGTATATACTTGTAAACCTAAGATTATTATTTTAGGCAAAATCATCTTTGGAAATTATCTAAAGATATTACATCCATATGTTTAGTCAAAACCCATATTTAAAATACTCTACAAATAATACCACCATATAATTTTACTAAAATAATAATATTGACGCTAGTAAAACTAGTCATAATTAAGTAGTAAATAACAATCCTACATAATGTATACAACGTGCATAAATGTATTTATTGTAAAATAAGGTAACACAAAAGGTCATAATAATAACAATTATTAATAATATTGGTATTATAGGCCCAAAGCTATTTAGTTTACTAAAATAGTTATATGTATACATAAGGCTAAAGAAATCCATATATAACATGTTGGGAATAATATTCTTATTAGCAGTCATATAGAAAACACATATTTAAAATCATTCAAATAATTGAAAGCCTATTATAGCTTTACTCCCAAAATCCCTCTAATCAAAAGCGTAACCCAAAAATAATGTATAATAAATAAGCCCCAAATTATTAATTTAATAATATCAACATATTATTCAAAAACCCAAATCATAATGAGGTATATTAGCCAAAAATATATTTAAACATTCCAATTAGCTTAATCTAAGGGTCTGGCCCATAGGCCTCATACATTATTTCCACAAAATTATTCATTATAATTTTATTTTTTTAATAATACAAAATAATAGTACTAATGGTATAATAGATATAATAATATAACATTATATATATACATATACATATATAATACAGAAAATACTGATACTAGATATAATAGGCTTAACAGTCTTTGGCTTTACAAAGAAATAAATATTTTAATAACTCTCAAAATTACTCCTCACTGTCATCGAGATCAAAAGTAATAAAAGTGATATCAGTGTTCATCCATAAAGAAAGAGAGAGAGAGAGAGAGAGTAGATTATGGAAAGGGTTCACTGGGAGAGAGGGAGGCGGAGCTGCTCGCCGTGGCTCCGGCGGTGGAGACTCGATCGGGAGTGTCGGCGGTCACGGGGTTGATCTGGCCGCAACATCTAGCGACGACGGCGCTCTAGAGGCTTGGCACGGGGATTATGGGGTGCTGGACGCTCGTCGTGCCCGAGCCAAATCGGCGAGGAGGACGTCGACGGGCGAGCATCCTCGCCTCTGCCCACGGTGTGGCGCTCGTCGGGTCATCGGAAGAAACTCGCCGCCGGGGCACGGAGAATACGAGGCGCTGCACGTGGCTGGGCTCGTGGTCGCCGGCTACGGGGCACGGAGGGGGCGGCTCCGGCGGGTGCTGTACGGAGGCTCGGCGGTTTGGACGCAGCGGTGGCCGTTCGCGAGAACGCGGTGACTTGGCCGCGAAGTTGAGGCGGCGGCGCTCCAGAGGAGATTGGTCGCCGCGGAAGGAAGAAACTCGGGCCGGCGTTAGCGGACACGAAGAGGCGGTCAGATTGGGGCACGAGGCTCGGCAGCACCGGAGCGCGGGGACGGCGCCGACAACCGTCCGATCGAAACTCGGCACAGAAGCCTCCGGGTGCGGCTTGGGGCTCGGCTGGAGGAAGTCGCAGATGGTGGGTTGGGTATTTACTTGATCTCTTCTGCTCCTATTCTTTCTGGTTTAATTGTTGGGTATCGGACACAGGAAAGTTGTCGTGTCCGACACAGAGAAGATGTATGTTGAAAGTATTGTGGTCACGGACACCTCGACAAATGAATCTTTGTGTACTCTGTTGTGCTTTGGTGCCTGGCAATGACGGAGTGGTGGTTGTTCCGGACGGTGGCCGATATTATCGACGGTGGTGTGGTGTTGCTGCTAGTGTAGGCTCTGTGGTTTGATGGTGGCTGGGTATGACTGTGATGCTGGGGTTGCCGACGTGATGAAGGAGAAGGAAATTGGCATATATATTTGTGTAGAGATGGGATCGGCTTTAGGAAGAGTAGACTATAAATATATATAGATAGAATTAAAGATTGGTTTAAAAATTCTATCATGACTAGGATTTAAAATAAAATAAAATTGATCTAGATAGTCATTTAAATGTAAATTTGTTTAAAAAGATTTAATCTATTAAGATACCAACGAATCTTTCTTTTATTCAAATCAAATAAGTTTTAAATAAGAAATAGTTTAACCAAAAACCATTAATAGATAATATCAATTTAAATCCAAATAATTTAAATTGTATGAAATTAATTAAATCCAATAACTATTTAAAACAATTTTAATGTAATAATAATATACTAGTAGATATAATTACTAATTTAAATCGATATCTAAATAATATACATTAAATATGAAATTATGTCATTGATTTATCATAAAATAATTTAAAAGTATTATTTGATACTATCAAATATTTTCAAGTATATTTTCACAAATTTATACTTTCTTCAAAATAAATTAGCTAACTTTTTTATTGTTTAAAAATACTTATAATAACGAACCAAATAAATATATCAATTTAAGTTAGCAATTTAATGTTATTATATATAAATCCAAATATCAAATAAGTTAGTTAAAGCGTCCTATAATTCAAATAATCTTGAATACCATAAATTCAAATTTAATCCATAATAATTTAAAACAATACTATATTTTGTCAATAAGATTTAAAATTATATTTAGCCAAATTTAAAACTAATAATGCTTCTAAAATAAGGCTTAATACCGCCAAATAATATTTTAAAACATATAATGATAATATTAAATCGAATAAACTTTTGAATAAAACTATTCTAATCAAATTCTCATAAATAGTCCAACTAATAATTTAATACATTAGTCTATCTTATCAAATAAATTAAGTCATATAAATTTAAATTCAACTCAAATAAACAAAAATAAAATAAAAAATCGGAAAGAGGAGTTACAAATCTACCCACCTTAGAAATAAATTCGTCCTCGAATTTAAGGCCTACAAAGATAGATGGACTTGATTGATCGGCAAAAGTATGGTAAGATTATGATAACGAAAATATTGTAAAATAGATGAAAAGAAGAGGTAGGAAGGAGAAAATGCTCATAATAAAATAAAATTTTCTATAATAAAAGCATTGACCAGCTAGGGTGGTAATGGAAGGGTAAATAGGTATGGTTTGGTATTAGAACCTTTGGCTACGGTCTTGAAATATGTTCTAATTGTTTTCAGAAATTCGATAAAAGTTAAAAATACCCTCAAAGACAATTCATCAATCAAAGACTCTACCCACCTTAGAAATATTATTCTCAAAATTTTGAATGGCACGATTAGTCGTGATTAATGATATAAGAAATGATGCGATCATTGATCAAAATGGGTTAGATCATGAATATAATTGAACTTTAAGAAAAGATAACACATGGCACGAGTATAGTCAAAGGGTCTAGTCACCATGGTCAAGGATATAATCGAAATAGGATTAGCTATACTATAGTAAATCGTTAGGCACGATTAACGGCTATTGGGATTATAGGTACGGTCAACGATCAAAACTTAGATGAAGTCTAAACACGGTTAAAATCGCTTAGCTACAACTAAGATGTAGTCATGATCAAGGTTAGTCATGCAAGTCGTCCAAGCAGGGAGAAAATAGGAAGTTGGCACGAGCATGATCATGATCAAAATAGTCATGACCGTAGTTGGAATGAAAGTATAACCTTAGCCATGATTCAGTTGAAATTATAGACACGGTTATGATTTAGTCTTGATAAAAATGGTCAAAAATTGATCAAAATTGAAATTATCTCAGTACGAACAACTAGTTAAACAAAATTATTTAGGCACGATCATGGAATTAAATTTTAGGATGACAGGCGAATTGGCACGATCGAAATAGAATCGAATAGTTTGGTCGTGATTCAAAAGGTATTTAAGGATGATCCAATCGAAATTTTTTTAACATGAACGATTGTGTGGGCATGATAATAGAGTCAAACCAAGGAAAGGATACGAATTGGCTCGATCAAATTATAATAAAAGGAGTCTAGTCATGATCGAAATTGTTCAAGGATGATCAAATCCAACAATGCTTAAAATATTTATCCACAATTATTTAGGCACGAGGTTAGAATCAAATCTAGATAAGTTTAGGAATTCAGTCAAAATTACATTAAAAGATGACAATCTACAAAATCGAAGGATAAGAAAGGAAGGGAGAATTACCGGTTTATTGAGTAGGTCGTGACTAGGAATAAGCACAAATCAATTTGAAAACTTATAGTTATATGCCAATAAGACGTAGTCTCTAGGGTATTCGAAACTCGTAAACATAATCGAAGTCACTTTGCCGAGAATTTATGCCTCGCCAGTGTACAACTAGCTACATTAAACCCTTGGTTCCATAACTCAAGCTATATTGCGGTAACGAATACCCTATCAACTCTATCTAATCTTAACATAACAACTCAAGGATGAAATAGACGACCAAGACATAATTTAATAATGTTCGATCACCCATGATTACTTGAAATTATTTCAACTTAGGGAACATGCCACGCCAATGCGCTGCTGGCTGCACTGTACCCGTAGTCTCGATAATTCAAATAAGTGGAGACAGTACGTTGCTGTCTTGCCATCACAAGTCAACGAACATTCTTTTAACTATACTTTATGAAATTTCAAAGGAGGTTCTAAAATTTCAAACAGGTTCCAAGAGGGTGTAAGTATCGGTCCTTCAAGTATGAATATCAAGTCTTGAAAAGAAAATAATTAGTTAGGAAGGATAACTCTTGAATGCAAAAAACTTAACTTGAGATTAATGCATAGACAATTGAGTGAGAAATTATTTAAAAGATATAATCCCTTGGGTCCAAAAAAAAATATAAGTGGTACAAACTCATAATATGGCGATGTTTAGAGAAGACATATGATAAAGTTGTACAAATGATCAAGATCAGAAAGAAAAGGACCGAAGGCAAAAGAAATATAAACTCAAATTTATATTACTTTAATATTCAAGATATAGGGATAATATGCATAAAGTACTATGTCTACCTATTATGAATATATTTATACACAGGTATATATGTATAGCCTAAGTAAATTTCTAAAATCCCACAATATCATTCTAAGAGAAGGTTATCCTATTTTCAAGTAAAATATAAATTTAAATAGCAATAATACATATATTATATTCAATATACAATTTATAGAAATTATTTACAAGACCAAAATGGACTACCAATATGTATACACATCTATATATCTACATGGACGTCATTGGTCGCACTACATGACTACCGTGGCTTGGGTTGGGTTCGGGCTAGTTTGGGATGATCGAAATTTCTAAAAGCCAATAACCCTAATAATAAATAAATAAATAAATATACATATTTTGGGTCAAGTCACAACTTGGCCTGATTTTCCTAGTTTGGATCCACTTATTGTTCGATCTTTCCAACCACAGCTAATACACTAGTCAAAGCATGCCACTGTACTATCCGTGCCATCACTTCCTAGTCATTTGGCATTCCAAAATTTAACCATGACTAAGGCCTTCTCTAATAAATATTTATAAAGTTCTAAAAATCACATTTAATTCAAACAAATAAATAAAAGAAATATTTTTTAAACTTTCGAGAAGATGTTACGGATCTACCCTCCTGAGAAATACCGTCAAATCAAAATGCGATAGTGTATCCTTGTATGAAAGTCATCTAGTGAGACCTATGTAGCAACTCAATATCAAATTAATTTAGGGACTCCTAATCCTAACCATTCTCTTAAAATTGATTTACTCCTAGTTGTGAATGAGCATTTCCTAGTCGCAGGCTTACAGTAGTACGACTAACTTAAGTACTACCACAAGTTCGCACAATTTGTGAAAACTGACCTGCAAGGGCCACCACAAAAACTTGTCACGATCCGCACCCGCTTTTCGGAAACGAGACGTGTCCAAGCCAGCCTACGCCGCAGAGTCGGCGGTAGAACGCTGTCATGGCCATAATTCTCAAAAATCACAAAATAACTTTATTGTTCATTCACATTTCTAATATTTATTACAACAATTACAAGATTTATATTGGAAAGAAAATACATTGTTCTTACACATTTAATGAAAATAATACGACTACTATCTACTTCTAGGTTTTTATTTGCAAGTACACCCGAATCTCCCAATGCTAAAGAAGCCACGGCTAACCTGAAAAATGTTGGTTTCCAGTCAGAAATGGAACAAGCACACAAATCGACGGCAATGCGAAAACACAATAGAATTTACAAGATATGAAAATAACATATGAGAGATGAAACTAGAAAGTACTGATGTCATGGTACGGTGGAGAAGATAAGGAAAACAAATAAAATACAACTACCTATGTGATTTGAAATATCTGTTTCGACATGTGAACGGCTAGAGGGTAAATTCGGCACCCTGCACGTGTCGTGTGCAGCTGCTATTATTCACGAATAGACATCATAGGGATAGTTCTGGGTAGTCCATATGTCTACTAAGATTTTTCCCCTCTCGACTACTCTGTGTGGCGAAGGTGTCAACAAGCAGCAAGACATATGCATAAACATGAAATGTATAGACTACTATGAATCGAAAAGCAATCAGAGAGGGTACTTGCCTGGGGTCCTTAGCTGGTGAAATCGACAATTCTGTTGGGTCCAGTACAGTCCAGTTAGCCTAGGGTGGATATGAAGTAGTCTGAATCACAGAAATATGAGCGTATGACTAGTCGTGATCAAGGTAGGAATCGAAGAGAATTTGTGTATATATTTATATAATTTTGAAAATTACGTATAATATAAGAAAACTATATTTTGTATCATTCAAAATATTTAGGTATATACTTGTAAACCGAAGATTATTATTTTAGGCAAAATCATCTTTGGAAATTATCTAAAGATATTACATCCATATGTTTAGTCAAAACCCATATTTAAAATACTCTACAAATAATACCACCATATAATTTTACTAAAATAATAATATTGACGCTAGTAAAACTAGTCATAATTAAGTAGTAAATAACAATCCTACATAATGTATACAACGTGCATAAATGTATTTATTGTAAAATAAGGTAACACAAAAGGTTATAATAATAACAATTATTAATAATATTGGTATTATAGGCCCAAAGCTATTTAGTTTACTAAAATAGTTATATGTATACATAAGGCTAAAGAAATCCATATATAACCTGTTGGGAATAATATTCTTATTAGCAGTCATATAGAAAACACATATTTAAAATCATTCAAATAATTGAAAGCCTGTTATAGCTTTACTCCCAAAATCCCTCTAATCAAAAGCGCAACCCAAAAATAATGTATAATAAATAAGCCCCAAATTATTAATTTAATAACATCAACATATTATTCAAAAACCAAAATCATAAATAGGTATATTAGCCAAAAATATATTTAAACATTCCAATTAGCTTAATCTAAGGGTCTGGCCCATAGGCCTCATACATTATTTCCATAAAATTATTCATTATAATTTTATTTTTTTAATAATACAAAATAATAGTACTAATGGTATAATAGATATAATAATATAACATTATATATATACATATACATATACATATATAATACAGAAAATACTGATACTAGATATAATAGGCTTAACAGTCTTTGGCTTTACAAATAAATAAATATTTTAATAACTCTCAAAATTACTCCTCGCTGTCATCGAGATCAAAAGTAATAAAAGTGATACAGTGTTCATCCATAAAGAAAGAGAGAGAGAGAGAGAGAGAGTAGATTGAGGAAAGGGTTCACCGGGAGAGAGGGAGGCGGAGCTGCTCGCCGTGGCTCCGGCGGTGGAGACTCGATCGGGAGCGTCGGCGGTCACGGGGTTGATCTGGCTGCAACATCGAACGACGGCGGCGCTCTGGAGGCTTGGCACGGGGAACATGGGGTGCTGGACGCTCGTCGTGCCAGAGCCAAATCGGCGAGGAGGACGTCGACAGGCGAGCATCCTCGCCTCTGGCCACGGCGTGGCGCTCGTCGGGTCGTCGGAAGAAACTCGCCGTCGAGGCACGGAGAATACGAGGCGCTGTACGTGGCTGGGCTCGTAGTCGCCGGCTACGGGGCACGGAGGGGGCAGCTCCGGAGGGTATTGCATGGAGGCTCGGCGGTTTGGGCGCAGCGGTGGCCGTTCGCGAGAACGCGGTGACTTGGCCGCGGAGTTGAGGCGGCGGCGCTCCAGAGGCGATTGGTCGCCGTGGAGGGAAGAATCTCGGGCTGGTGTCAACGGACACGAAGAGGCGGTCAGATTGGGGCACGGGGCTCGGCAGCACCGGAGCGCGGGGACGGCGCCGACAACCGTCCGATTGAAACTCGGCACGGAAGCCTCCGGTCGACGCCGGGTGCGACGTGGGGCTCGGCTGGAGGAAGTCGCGGATGGTGGGTTGGGTATTTGCTTAATCTCTTCTGCTCCTATTCTTTCTGGTTTAATTGTTGGGTATCGGACACAGGAAAGTTATCATGTCCGACACAGAGAAGATGTATGTTAAAAGTATTGTGGTCACGTATACCTCGACACATGAATCTTTGTGTACTCTGTTGTGCTTTGGTGCCTGACAATGACAAAGTGGTGGTTGTTTCGGACGGTGGCCGGTATTGTCGACTATGGTGTGGTGTTGCTGCTGGTGTAGGCTCTGTGGTTTGATGGTGGCTGGGTATGATTGTGATGCTGGGGTTGCCGACTGTGATGGAGGAGAAGGGAATTGGCGTATATATTTGTGTAGAGATGGGATCGGCTTTAGGAAGAGTAGACTATAAATACATATAAATGGAATTAAAGATTGGTTTAAAAATTCTATCATGACTAGGATTTAAAATAAAATAAAATTGATCTAGATAGTCATTTAAATGTAAATTTGTTTAAAAAGATTTAATCTATTAAGATACCAACGAATCTTTCTTTTATTCAGATCAAATAAGTTTTAAATAAGAAATAGTATAACCAAAAACCATTATATCAATTTAAATCCAAATAATTTAAATTGTATGAAATTAATTAAATCCAATAACTATTTAAAACAATTTTAATGTAATAATAATATACTAGTAGATATAATTACTAATTTAAATCGATATCTAAATAATATACATTAAATATGAAATTATGTCATTGATTTATCATAAAATAATTTAAAAGTATTATTTGATACTATCAAATATTTTCAAGCATATTTTCACAAATTCATACTTTCTTCAAAATAAATTAGCTAACCGTTTTATTGTTTAAAAATACTTATAATAACGAACCAAATAAATATATCAATTTAAGTTAGCAATTTAATGTTATTAAATACATTTAGAATATATATAAATCCAAATATCAAATAAGTTATTTAAAGCGTCCTATAATTCAAATAATCTTGAATACCATAAATTCAAATTTAATCCATAATAATTTAAAACAATACTATATTTTGTCAATAAGATTTAAAATTATATTTAGCCAAATTTAAAACTAATAATGCTTCTAAAATAAGGCTTAATACCGCCAAATAATATTTTAAAACATATAACGATAATATTAAATCGAATAAACTTTTGAATAAAACTATTCTAATCAAATTCTCATAAATAGTCCAACTAATAATTTAATACATTAGTCTATCTTAACAAATATATTAAGTCATGTAAATTTAAATTCAACTCAAATAAACAAAAATGAAAATAAAATAAAAAAATCGGAAAGAGGAGTTACAAATCTACCCACCTTAAAAATAAATTCGTTCTCGAATTTAAGGCCTACAAAGATAGATGGACTTGATTGATCGGCGAAAGTATGGTAAGATTATGATAACAAAAATATTGTAAAATAGATGAAAAGAAGAGGTAGGAAGGAGAAAATGCTCATAATAAAATAAAATTTTCTATAATAAAAGCATTGATCAGCTAGGGTGATAATGGAAGGGTAAATAGGTATGGTTTGGTATTAGAACCTTTGGCTACGGTCTTGAAATATGCTCTAATTATTTTCAGAAATTCGATAAAAGTTAAAAATACCCTCAAGGACAATTCATCAATCAAAGGCTCTACCCACCTTAGAAATATTATTCTCAAAATTTTGAATGGCACGATTAGTCATGATTAATGATATAAGAAATAATGCGATCATTGATCAAAATGGGTTAGATCATGAATATAATTGAACTTTAAGAAAAAATAACACATGGCACGAGTATAGTCAAAGGGTCTAGTCACCATGGTCAAGGATATAATCGAAATAGGATTAGCTATACTATAGTAAATCGTTAGGCACGATTAACGGCTATTGGGATTATAGGTACGGTCAACGATCAAAACTTAGATGAAGTCTAAACACGGTTAAAATCGCTTAGCTACAACTAAGATGTAGTCATGATCAAGGTTAGTCATGCAAGTCGTCCAAGCAGGAAGAAAATAGGAAGTTGGCACGAGCATGATTATGATCAAAATAGTCATGACCATAGTTGGAATGAAAGTATAACCTTAGCCATGATTCAGTTGAAATTATAGACACGGTTATGATTTAGTCTTGATAAAAATGGTCAAAAATTGATCAAATTTGAAATCATCTCGGTACGAACAACTAGTTAAACAAAATTATTTAGGCACGATCATGGAATTAAATTTTAGGATGACAGACGAATTGGCACGATCGAAATAGAATCGAATAGTTTGGTCGTGATTCAAAAGGTATTTAAGGATGATACAATCGAAATCGTTTTAACACGAATGATTGTGTGGGCATGATATTAGAGTCAAATCAAGGAAAGGATACGAATTGGCTCGATCGAATTATAATAAAAGGAGTCTAGTCATGATCGAAATTGTTCAAGGATGATCAAATCCAACAATGCTTAAAATATTTATCCACAATTATTTAGGCACGATGTTAGAATCAAAATCTAGATAAGTTTAGGAATTCAGTCAAAATTATATTAAAAGATGACAAAATAAAAAATCGAAGGATAAGAAAGGAAGGGAGAATTACCGATTTATTGAGTAGGTCGTGACTAGGAATAAGCACAAATCAATTTGAAAACTTATAGTTATGTGCCAATAAGACGTAGTCTCTAGGGTATTCGAAACTCGTAAACATAATCGAAGTCACTTTGCCGAGAATTTATGCCTCGCCAGTGTACAGCTAGCTGCATTAAACCCTTGGTTCCATAACTCAAGCTATGTTGCGGTAACGAATACCCTATCAACTCTATCTAATTTTGACATAACAACTCAAGGATGAAATAGACGACCAAGACATAATTTTAATAATGTTCGATCACCCACGCTTACTTGAAATTATTTCAAGTTAGGGAACATGCCACGCCAGTGCGCTGCTGGCTGCACTGAACCCGTAGTCTTGATAATTCAAATAAGTGGCAACAGTACGCTGCTGTCTTGCCATCGCAAGTCAACGAACATTCTTTTAACTATACTTTATGAAATTTCAAAGGAGGTTCTAGAATTTCAAACAAGTTCCAAGAGGGTGTAAGTATCGGTCCTTCAAGTATGAATATCAAGTCTTGGAAAAAAAATTAGTTAGGAAGGATAACTCTTGAATGCAAAAACTTAACTTGAGATTAATGCATAGACAATTGAGTGAGAAATTATTTAAAAGATATAATCCCTTGGGTCCAAGGAAAATATAAGTGGTACAAACTCATGATATGGCGATGTTTAGAGAAGACATAAGATAAAGTTGTACAAATGATCAAGATCAGGAAGAAAAGGATCGAAGGCAAAAGAAATATAAACTCAAATTTATATTTCTCTAATATTCAAGATCGAGGGATAATATGCATAAAGCACTATGTCTACCTATTATGAATTTATTTATACACAGGTATATATGTATAGCCTAAGTAAATTCCCAAAATCCCACAATATCATTCTAAGAGAAGGTTATCCTATTTTCAAGTAAAATATAAATTTAAATAGCCTTAATACATATATTATATTCAATATACAATTTATAAAAATTATTTACAAGACCAAAATGGACTACCAATATGTATACACATCCATATATCTACATGGACGTCATTGGTCGCACTACATGACTACCGTGGCTTGGGTTGGGTTCGGGCTAGTTTGTGATGATCAAAATTTCTAAAAGCTAATAACCCTAATAATAAATAAATAAATATACATATTTTGGGTCAAGTCACAACTTGGCCTGGTTTTCCTAATTTGGACCCACTTATTGTTCGATCTTTCCAACCACAGCTAATACACTAGTCAAAGCACGCCACTGCACTATCCGTGTCATCACTTCCTAGTCATTTGGCATTCCAAAATTTAACCATGACTATGGCCTTCTCTAATAAATATTTATAAAGTTCTAAAAATCACATTTAATTCAAACAAATAAATAAATAAAATATTTTTCAAACTTTCGGGAAGATGTTACGGATCTACCCTCCTAGAAATACCGTCGAATCAAAATGCGATAGTGTATCCTTGTATGAAATTCATCTAGTGAGACCTATGTAGCAACCTTAACTACCCAATGTCAAATTAATTTAGGGACTCCTAATCCAAACCATTCTCTTAAAATTGATTTACTCCTAGTTGTGAATGAGCATTTCCTAGTCGCAGGCTTGCAGTAGTACGACTAACTTAAGTACTACCGCAAGTTCGCACAATTTGCAAAAACTGACCTGCATGGGCCACCACAAAAATTTGTCACGACCCGCACCCGCTTTTCGGATATGAGACGTGTCTAAGCCAGCCTACGTCGCAGAGTCGGTGGTAGAATGCTGTCACGGCCAAAATGCTCAAAAATCACAAAATAACTTTATTGCTCATTCACATTTCTAAGATTTATTACAACAATTACAAGATTTATATTGGAAAGAAAATACAATGTTCTTACACATTTAATGAAAATAATACGACTGCTATCTATTTCTAGGTTTCTGTCTGCAAGTACACCTGAATAAACCAATGCTAAAGAAGCCACGGCTAACCTGAAAAATGTTGGTTTCCAGTCAGGAATGGAACAAGCACACAAACCGACGGTAATGCGAAAATACAATAGAATTTACAAGACATGAAAATAACATATGAGAGATGAAACTAGAAAGTACTGATGTCATGGCACGGTGGAGAAGACAATGAAAACAAATAAAATACAACTACCTATGTGATTTGAAATATCCGTTTCGACATGTGAACGGCTAGAGGGTAAATCCGGCACCCTGCACGTGTCGTGTGCAGCTGCTATTATTCACGAATAGACATCATAGGAATAGTTCTGGGTAGTCCACATGTTTACTAAGATATTTTCCCTCCCGACTACTCCGTGTGGCGAGCATGTCAACAAGCAGCAAGATATATGCATAAACTAGAAATGTATACACTACTATGAATCAAAAAGCAATCAGAGAGTGTACTTGCCTGGGATCCTTAGCTGGTGAAATCGACAATTCTGTTGGGTCCAGTACAGTCCAGTTAGCCTAGGGTGGATATGAAGTATTCTGAATCACAGAAATATGAGCGTATGACTAGTCGTGACTAAGGTAGGAATCGAAGAGAATTTGTGTATATATATATATATATATATATATATATATAATTTTGAAAATTATGTATAATATAAGAAAACTATATTTTGTATCATTCAAAATATTTAGGTATATACTTGTAAACCTAAGATTATTATTTTAGGCAAAATCATCTTTGGAAATTATCTAAAGATATTACATACATATGTTTAGTCAAAACCCATATTTAAAATACTCTACAAATAATACCACCATATAATTTTACTAAAATAATAATATTGACGCTAGTAAAACTAGTCATAATTAAGTAGTAAATAACAATCCTACATAATGTATACAACGTGCATAAATGTATTTATTGTAAAATAAGGTAACACAAAAGGTCATAATAATAACAACTATTATTAATATTAGTATTATAGGTTAATCTAATGTATAACTGCCAAAATCCCTCTAATCAAAAGCCAAAATCCCTCATAATAATAACAACTATTGCAAAATAAGGTAACACAAAAGGTCATAATGTATAACTGCCAAAATCCCTCTAATCAAAAGCCCAACCCAAAAATAATGTATAATAAATAAGCCCCAAATTATTAATTAATAATATCAACATATTATTCAAAAACCCAAATCATAAATAGGTATATTAGCCAAAAATATATTTAAACATTCCAATTAGCTTAATCTAAGGGTCTCGCCCATAGGCCTCATACATTATTTCCACAAATTATAATTTTATTTTTTTAATAATACAAAATAATAGTACTAATGGTATAATGTATAAAATAATATAACATTATATATATACATATACATATATAATACAGAAAATACTGATACTAGATATAATAGGCTTAACAGTCTTTGGCTTTACAAAGAAATAAATATTTTGGTAACTCTCAAAATTACTCCTCACTGTCATCGAGATCAAAAGTAATAAAAGTGATAGCAGTGTTCATCCATAAAGAAAGAGAGAGAGTAGATTGAGGAAAGGGTTCACCGGGAGAGAGGGAGGCAGAGCTGCTCGCCGTGGCTCCGACGGTGGAGACTCGATCGGGAGCGTCGGCGGTCACGGGGTTGATATGGCCGCAACATCGAGCGACGGCGGCACTCTGAAGGCTTGGCATGGGGAACATGTGGTGCTGGACGCTCGTCGTGCCCGAGCCAAATCGGCGAGGAGGACGTCGACGGGCGAGCATCCTCGCCTCTGGCCACGACGTGGCGCTCGCCGGGTCGTCGGAAGAAACTCGCCGCCGGAGCGCGGAGAATACGAGGCGCTGCACGTGGCTGGGCTCATGGTCGCCGGCTACTAGACACGGAGGGGGCGGCTCCGGCGGGTGCTGCAAGGAGGCTCGGCGGTTTGGGCGCAACGGTGGCCGTTCGCGAGAACGCAGTGACTTGGCCGCGGATTTGAGGCGGCGCCGCTCCAGAGGCGATTTGTCGCCACGGAGGGAAGAAGCTCGAGCCGGCGTCAGCGAACACGAAGTGGCGGTCAGATTGGGGCACGGGGCTCGGCAGCACCGGAGCACGGGGACGGCGCCGACAACCGTCCGATCAAAACTCGGCACGGAAGCCTCCGGTCGACGCCGGGTGCGGCGTGGGGCTCGGCTGGAGGAAGTCGCGGATGGTGGGTTGGGTATTTGCTTGATCTCTTCTGCTCCTATTCTTTCTGGTTTAATTGTTGGGTATCGGACACAGAAAAGTTGTCGTGTCCGACATAGAGAAGATGTTTATTGAAAGTATTGTGGTCACGGACACCTCGATACCTGAATCTTTGTGTACTCTGTTGTGCTTTGGTGCCTGGCAATGACGGAGTGGTGGTTGTTCCGGACGGTGGCCGGTATTGTCGACGGTGGTGTGGTGTTGCTGCTGGTGTAGGTTCTGTGGTTTGATGGTGGCTGGGTATGACTGTGATGCTGGGGTTGCCGACTGTGATGAAGGAGAAGGGAATTGGCGTATATATTTGTGTAGAGATGGGATCGGCTTTAGGAAGAGTAGACTATAAATACATATAGATAGAATTAAAGATTGGTTTAAAAATTCTATCATGACTAGGATTTAAAATAAAATAAAATTGATCTAGATAGTCATTTAAATGTAAATTTGTTTAAAAAGATTTAATCTATTAAGATACCAACGAGTCTTTCTTTTATTCAAATCAAATAAGTTTTAAATAAGAAATAGTTTAACCAAAAACTATTAATAGATAATATCAATTTAAATCCAAATAATTTAAATTGTATGAAATTAATTAAATCCAATAACTATTTAAAACAATTTAATGTAATCATAATATACTAGTAGATATAATTACTAATTTAAATCGATATCTAAATAATATACATTAAATATGAAATTATATCATTGATTTATCATAAAATAATTTAAAAGTATTATTTGATACTATCAATATTTTCAAGTATATTTTCACAAATTCATACTTTCTTTAAAATAAATTAGCTAACCTTTTTATTGTTTAAAAATACTTATAATAACGAACCAAATAAATATATCAATTTAAGTTAGCAATTTAATGTTATTAAATACATTTTGAATATATATAAATCCAAATATCAAATAAGTTAGTTAAAGCGTCCTATAATTCAAATAATCTTGAATACCATAAATTCAAATTTAATCCATAATAATTTAAAACAATACTACATTTTGTCAATAAGATTTAAAACTATATTTTGCCAAATTTAAAACTAATAATGCTTCTAAATAAGGCTTAATACCGCCAAATAGTATTTTAAAACATATAATGATAATATTAAATCGAATAAACTTTTGAATAAAACTATTCTAATCAAATTCTCATAAATAGTCCAACTAATAATTTAATACATTAGTCTATCTTATCAAATAAACTAAGTCATGTAAATTTAAATTCAACTCAAATAAACAAAAAAAAAATCGGAAAAAGGAGTTACAGATTAGATAAATCAAGTAGCTCATATAGATAGATATATTTCGACTACAAGCAATCCCGTTATCTGGGCGCCTTCCTTGTGAACTTGTAGCCTGCCGTCGAGTATGGCACATTTTCAGCTCACTGTCATGTGGGGCACTTCATGAAACAAGTACTATGCACGCGGTCATGTGTTACACTCCAAGTCACCTAATGATTCTTAATAACTCTTGCACTTACGTCTGGATAACCTAGATAGTCTGCAGGGCTTGTGGCCGTAGGAATATCTTATTGCATCTTGCTAGTAACTAGGCTTGTGATAACCCTAGTTAGTTAAAGTATCAAGCCATACTTTTGCTTGGCCGTGAATGTTAGCTGAAGTCCAATCCTGTCTAGTCTTGACTAGATCCAGTACATGGCTATCTCAGGACATGCTTGCTTACGCTTTACTCTTAGCAATAAATGGCTAGCAACCCGATTCTGTTTAGGCGAAGGGTTACAACCCCGGTCCTTGTTTGGTTTAAAGATTGTAACCTGGCTTCCGGATTAGTTTCTCGTCCTCTCGTCATTTGTTGCCTTATTTATATTTTATGTTTTTTTATTATTATTCTTGTTTATGTTCTGACATGCTGGTTTTAGTTCTTAAGTGAAGCCTCCCTTGTGGTACTTGCTCTTTCTGGGGTCTGACCCAGCTGATTTTGTATGGCCAAATTTTGGAGCAGCACCCGAGGATCTTCCAGCCTTCCAGCGAGATGGTAAACACTAGACGTAACCCTGGCAACGAGTAAATTTTATTTTGCTCTCCCACTCTATTGTAAATTATTCTTTTGAGGCGCTTAGCCGCCGAGCAAGTGTTAGCTCGTGTTGAATACTTTTATTTCTTGTCTGCCTAAGGGCTGTAACATGATTGACAAATCCTATGGTTGATCATGTGTAACCCCACTCCTCATATTTAGAATTAAAGTAAATGAATATTTTAATTCATTATGAATATTGTGATCTAGACTTTGTTAAGGAATATTTTTTATATTCCTTATGAAAGTTATTTAAATTTTTTTTCTTCTTAACTTATCGGGCCAATTCTTGGTTTGGGTTTGGGCTGAATAGCCAGCCCAGGAATTCATTCATTTTAATTCCTTTCAAGTTCAGTAAGAGGAGGATTTCTCACGAACTGTGAGTATTCAAATTTGAATCCTTTTCCTAACTAACTTCTACTGTAGCAACCACTGCTACTCTTCCGCCAATTTGAAATCCAACGGGCTATAAAACCCAGATATCCCCATTAATTTTCCAATATCAATTTCCCCGAGCAATTTTGTTCTTCTTCTTCTTTCCAGAGGCTATGGCGATGGCAATGGCGGTGGGAGCAGCTGTCCACTTGAGGAACGGCGACTGACCGATCCAATTCCGATGACGATGTTCCTGCAGCAGATCGACATGATCTCCGTCGATCGACAGTAAGTATAGGTTCGATTCTTCATTGATTTGATCAGTTGTATTTCCAGTTATTGATCACAATTTTGTGTTCAGCTTTTGAATCGACTGTGGGATCGATCGAGTTCTTCGTACGGTGGGAAGATAATCTACTCATGTCAACAATCAACCAATTTGAGTAAGTCTTGATTCCCTTTCTCTGGATTTTGATTTAAAATCAGTGTTAGAACCTGAGTTTTGTTGGCATGAACGGGTTGCAGAGGCATTCCTCTATTTTTGATTGTAGAAACGATTGGATGGAATCGTGATTTGATCGTTGAGTTAAGAATTGAAGGATTTGTGTTTTTGAATCGAATTGTGAGTATGGATGTTGTGTTTGAATTTGTTTTCTCAGATTTTTGGTTCAAACGAATTCAAATAGTAATGACATCCTATCTAAACTCTGATGCATCGCAACTATTTAATTATATGTCTGAACAGAGTTTTCCCTACTCTCGAATCGATCTCTGGAACACAACTTTGGCTCGTCCTAGCAGTACAATTGGAGATCTACCCTTTTCTGCAGGTATACATCATTCTTGCATTCCATTTTGTTCCAGTTTAGAATTGAACCTGTTGGATAGGAATTGAGTAGAGTTGTAACTTGTTCTTGTTTGGAAAGGAAGTCGAGTTTTAGCCAATTATTCAATCCTTTTTGGACTGATCTTGATAACAGAGGTTAGTTGTTGGCTGAGTTCGATATCTCCTATTTCAGTAGTTGACACTTGAACGTGAAAGCTCAGTTTAGTGTCAATGAACCTAGGATTGGTTTGGGGTGGTACTGAATTTCCATTTCAGTTTGGGTGATTGATTGAAGGATCGATTTCCAGGCTCTTTTGCTAAGTATTTGACTGAGATTAGGGCTCGACTGAGGGTTATGTCCAGTATAAATTGGATTGTACTTATGCGCATTCTGCAGTTTAGCTAAATTTAGATATAGTAATATTGAGTAGGTTTCATTTTTCCATGTGAACCTATGAGTTGTTTGAACCTGATATTCTTATATGAACCTGGGACTTTCATGTGATGCTCGGGTTCAATTGATGAAACCTTGATAACCTGTGCAATGACTGGTTCATCTTATTGAACCTGATTGCATGTACAACTGAGTTAGTTCAGTGAAAACTGGAACTAACATAAATGGAATTTGGTTCAGCTGGAAATGCACATACAGTATTAAGTGGGATTAGGACTTTGATGACCTCAGTTCAGTTTTCAACTGAACCTAAAAATGTTGGTATCAATTCAAGTTAAGGAGGTTAACTGTTGGTTGAAGTTCAGCATATTATGCTGAATATAAACCTGAATTTATGTGTTTCCTTGCAAGCAGTACATACTTCAGTCCAATTTCTAAAATCTGAAACCATATGCAGTATTGTGACTCAGTCTTTGAACTGGGGCTTCATATCACTGCCC
Organism: Iris pallida; assembly: GCA_029216955.1. Lineage (NCBI taxonomy): Eukaryota > Viridiplantae > Streptophyta > Magnoliopsida > Asparagales > Iridaceae > Iris > Iris pallida. Next base: position 5,212,246 of record JANAVB010011397.1, on the reverse strand, counting down.
TGTTTCAGTATAAACCTGGAAAAAAATCTCAGTATAAATCTGAATAGTGAATCCTAGTATAAACCTGAGATCTAACTCTCAGTGTAAAACTGAGAACTTAAATCTTAGAATGTTGAATACCTGTGCAAGGATGAACCTGAGATTGCTTATACAACTTTTTCAGTCTAGTGAACCTGATATCAACATAATCTAGTTGGTCCAGTCTAATGAAGCTGAAATTACACCTGCAGTATTTGGGAAGGTTGATTTCTGAGACACACATCAGTGTGTGTATTTTGCATATAAGATTTCATATTAGTTTTTATCAATGAACTTGAGATTTATATATTCATTGTCTTGGTTAATTAAGGAATTTGGGAATGGTTAGAAAACCTTAGCTCACTTTATAAACAGTTATAGGGTCCACCCTTAAAACAGATTTTATAAGTCATCTGTTTGTAATATCAAGTATCTCTGTGGTTAAGATTTCCCTTAAGCCTAACTCAAGGCTAAAGTGAGTAAAGGTTGTCCATTAAGTTTATTCTCCAGCAATGTTAGTTAAACTTTACATTCTAGTTATTAGTTGACTAATGGTTATAAGGATTAGTTGTAAGAAGTTTATGGATGAATAATGATTTTAACCTAATAAAATAGTTGGTAGTAAGACATGTTTAGAACTGCAAGATACCAATTTAGAGCTCGTTTAGTTATTAATCAACTTGTATCAAATCATTATTAAATACAGGAGGACATCCAGCTCCATTCATTACCCGTACCTTCCTGGAGCAAGGCAAGTACATTCTATGGTCTTGTACATTTTATTATATCATGTGCTTTCTTGTTGACACACTGCGATACGATATGTTTTTCTGGTGCTCATGTTCCTTGTTCTTATTACTTGTACCTGGGTGTTGGCCAATTGGTCATGGTCAAACCTGATTTTAATAATTAATCAAACTCTGTCTCGATATAAATGCAAAACAATTTAGATGTTTACCAACGATGTTTTGGACACTGCTCAACGATGGATATCTACTCTGTTCAAAATCGAAGCTGTTTGCCACTCAGAATGTATTTCCTTCAAAGCAATGTAATTTTTCATTTTATTGAGTCTAGAAATACATTGTACACCAAGTCGTACTGGCAAATACGCTATCCTAAAATCATTTTTGAAAACTGACCTATCTTTTTAAAATGACCTATATTTTTGAAAAACATCTATTTTACAAAAAGCTTCTAAAGGACTTTTCAAAAAGCCAAAATTATTTTTCACAAAATCAACTGACCAAATCCTGACAGAACTCGGCCAAAGTTCGGCAAAGTTGAACGTTATGTGAACGTTTGATTTAGAATTTGGTCTCCCTTCAGTTGCGGTTGGTTACAAAGAGTTCTGTCCGAATTCTGCCCGAATTCTGTCAGAGTTCTGCCTTTGGAAAAACTATAAATAGAGAAGGATTTCGATCATTTCAAATCACCAATTCACTTTTAATCTCTTCTCTTCTAAATCTTATATTTCTTCCAAAGAGTTCTAAAAAGCTTCCATTTTTAAATTCCAAGCCAGTTACAATCCTCTTGTCGATTTGCCAGTACGGTACGGTCTAGAAGTTTCAGAGCGATTGTAATCAGAGGCTTGATTGAAGATACAACTCTTCACAATTGAAGTTGGTCGAGTTCTTCGTATCAAAGCTCGCATCTGTAGAAGTTACAAGGACTTCGTATGAAAACTTTTGGGATTTTCCAATAGTGGATTCAACTGGAAGCTAGAGTTCTTCCGATTGGACTAGTCCTCACAAGAGGAAAACCAGTATAAATCTCGGTGTTTGCGTTTGCCTTCTGACCACCTTTTTATTACTGTCATTTATTTTGTGATTATTATTATATTTGTGATCTAACTGCTAACGGGTTTTTTCATTAGCAATATTCTGCTGCCTACTCTATTTACCCCCCTCTAGAGTATTCTGCTTTACGATTTTGTTCCTACAATTAGTATCAAAGCTGGCTCTCCATCTAGAGGTATTATATTCTGATCCCAATTGTTCCTACAATTGGTATCAGAGCGGGTTATACAGATAAAGTAAGGTAAAATTACAGTTATATTCAATTGTTATATAGATCACAGCATTACACATGGCAACTGTGAAATTTACAAGTAAAGGCCAAGTCACAGACAGACCTCCACTGTTTGACGACACAAATTACACTTATTGGAAAACACGTATGAGTTTCTTTCTGAAATCTCTTGATTTTGACTTATGGTCTGTAGTTATTGATGGCTATAAAAAGCCCCCTCGTATTAATGTTTATGGAGTTTTAGTTGAAAAACTCCATGACAAATATACAGAGGATGAAAAGAAAAAGGCCAGTCTTGACGCACGTGCTATTAATGTTCTATTTTGTACTTTAGACAGAACTGAATTCAACATGGTGTCTACCTGCACAACATCAAACGAAGTATAAAAACTTCTCGAAGTAACCCACGAAGGAACAACACAAGTCAAGGAGTCAAAGATCAGCAGACTTACTCAGGAGTACGAGGCGTTCAAAATAAAGCCAAGTGAATCAGTCACCCAGATGTTTACAAGATTTTTTGATATTGTAAATCCTTTGTCTTCACTAGGCAAGGATTACAGTAACCATAAGAAGATTCGCAAACTTCTACGAGCTCTTACAAAGAACTGGATTCCAAAGGCTACAACAATCATTGAAGGGAACGACCTCTCAACAATGTCTCTGGAAACACTCATAGGTAAGCTACTCACTCACGAGTTAGAACTTCAAGACTTTGAAGATGCTACACCAAAGAAGAAGTCAGAGAAGTCGATCGCTCTCAAGGCTCAACATAGAAGAACTATCGATGACGACTCTGATGACAGCGACTCCGACTCTGAAGATCAAGTTCTTTTGGTAAAAAAAATTCAAGAAGTTTATGAGATTTAACAGGAGAACAAAAGACAGCAACAACAACAACAAGAAAGATCCTATTTGCTACGGATGCAAGAAGAAAGGACACATAAAGAAAGATTGTCCAACATCATCATCATCAAAGAAAAGTAACAAATATGACAAAGGCTACCTGAAGAAATCTACATCAAGGAAGTACACCAACACAAGCATATGGTATGAAAGTGAAGCCAGCGACTCAGAAGATGAACAATCAGATGACGCTGCAAATGTATGCTTGATGGCTTGCGATCAGGTAATCACTAATCCTCTATTTGATCCTTATGATGATTTCACCTTCAAACAACTAGGAGAGGCTTTCAGTGACCTGCTAAATAATTACAGGAAACTGCGTAGTAAATATAAAATCTCTAAGAAGGTACTCAAAGAGTACAAAGGTGAACTAGAAAGACTTACCGACTAACTAGATCATGTTAGAAATAATGACTCTTCAAATGAGTTTGGTGAGCTTTCTTCTATTAAGTTGTTGTTACACGAGACTGTTAAGCTATCCAAAAAAAAAGACCAAACTATCATCCAGTTAAAGGAAGACCTATCTAAGGAGAGAAAGAGTCTCCAGTATGCACAGATCAGATTAGAATCACTCACATCTGACTATACTAGATTATATGACACTTCCAAAAAATTGGAAATTAGTTTAGAAAAATGGCCTGAAGTTGCTGCTTCCTATTCTAACACGTGTCAATTATCGAATCATCGGAACACGCCCAACACTGTCAGACCAAACCATACCAAAACTATGCCCAAGAAGACTAATAGGCATGCATTCTTCTATACTAGAAAACCAAAACCTACCAATCATGCACCTCACACTACTTTTAACACTCAACATGCTAAATATCATTATTGTGGCCTCATTGGTCATATATCTTTTGCATGTAGAATCAAAAAGTTAGTAGATTTAAATGTTTATGCATGGATACCAAAAAACTAACCACTCAGGACCCTACAAGAAATGGGTACCAAGAGTTTCATCTGCAAATTGTTTTGTAGGTGGGATGCCCTTCATATGTTAGGAGCAAATGGATCCTCGACAGCGGTTGCTCACGGCACATAACTGGTGACGCTTTATTATTCGCAACACTGTCGAAGAAGAATAAAGAAGGATACGTCTCTTTCAGTAATAATTTAAGAGAGTACATAATCGGTATCGGTGACATTGGTAAGGCTTCCTATCCAGTGATTAAAGATGTTTGTCTAGTTACCGAGTTAAAACATAATCTGCTCAGCATAAGCCATTTAGCTGATCACGGTTATGGTATTAACTTCGTCAAAGATAAATGTACTATAGTTGATAGTTCAACTGGTAGTACTATATTTGAAGGTATTAGGGAAGACAACATATATGTTTTCTATTTGTTGGAAGATGCTAACAAAGTAGGTAGATGTTTGATGGCCAAAAGTATCGAGAGTCAACTATGGCATATGAGACTCGGCCATGCAAACATGGATACAATTTCAAGACTATCTACAAAGAAATTGGTTCGTGGCTTACCGGACATTTCTTTCAAGAAGGATACGGTATGTAGTGAATATGGAAAGAACAAAGCTACCAAATCCGCATTTAAATCCAAGAACGCTGTAAGTACCACTAAACCTTTACAACTGTTGTATATGGACTTATTTGGACCCAGTAGAATTGCTAGTCTAGGTGGTAAGTTATATGCATTTGTTATTGTAGATGATTTTTCTAGATATACATGGGTTTATTTTCTTGTACGCAAGAATGATGCATTATCAGAATTCGTCACCTTTTGCAAGAAAGTACAGAATGAAAAAGGGTTCATGATTACTCGCATTCGTAGTGATCATGGCGACAAATTTAAGAATGCAAAATTCAAGCAATTTTGTGACACACACGGTTATTTGCATGAATTCTCTTGTCCTAGGACTCCGCAACAAAATAGAGTTGTGGAACGTAAGAACAGAACTCTATCTGAAATGGCTATAGTAATGTTAAACCAGTTTAGTCTACCTAGATACTTTTGGGCTGAAGCTGTCAATACAGCATGCTATATTCTCAATAGGGTTCTAATTCGACCTATATCGAAGAAGACTCCCTATGAACTATGGTTTGATAGAACACCAAATGTTTCATATTTCAAGATTTTTGGTTGTAAATGTTTTATATTTAATACTAAAGACAATTTGAGTAAATTTGATAAAAAGGTCGATGAAGGTATATTTTTAGGTTATGCAGCAAAGAGCAAAGGATACAGAGTCTTCAACAAAAGAACCATGATCATCGAAGAATCAATCAATGTCAAGTTTGATGAGCTAAATCAATACTTAGACGATGATGACAATGAAGACATAATCACACCAAGTACAACTACTGCAAAACCTTCACACAGAGATGCAGAACCATCACATCAAGCATCAGATGAACCTTCAAGCAAAGAAGCCAGAACTAGCAATCCTGAGACTACACCAAAAGACATGAGATTCTTAGCTGATCATCCAAAGGACTTGGTAATTGGTAAGATTACCAAGGGTGTAAGTACTCGTTCCTCTAACAAAGATATAGCTTCTTGTATTGCTTTTGTTTCGCTGTTTGAACCCAAAAATATTAAAGAAGCATGTAGTAATAATTTTTGGTTAGATGCTATGCAAGAGGAATTAAACCAATTCGAACGAAATCAAGTTTGGGAACTTGTTCCCAAGCCCATTGATCATCCGGTCATTGGCACCCGATGGGTATTCCGAAACAAACTGAACGAGAATGGTTTAGTGACTCGTAATAAGGCTCGACTCGTAGCTCAAGGATACAATCAAGAAAAAGGTATCGACTACGATAAGACTTATGCCCCAGTTGCGAGATTAGAATCCATTCGCATGTTATGTGCATTTGCATGTTTTCATAATTTTAAGTTATTTCAAATGGATGTCAAAAGCGCATTTTTAAATGGTTTTATAAAAGAAGTTTATGTAGCTCAACCTCCCGGTTTTACTGATTTCAAATTTCTTGAATATGTTTTCAAGTTGAAGAAAGCCTTATATGGTTTGAAACAAGCCCCTCGTGCTTGGTACGATCGTCTAAGCTCTTTTCTACTTGATAACGGGTTTTCAAAGGGAAAGGTTGACACTACATTGTTTATAAAATCTTTGAATAACAACATTCTTTTGATTCAAGTCTATGTAGATGATATTATTTTTGGATCTGTTGATGAATCTCTTTGTCAAGAATTTTCAAAGTGTATGCAGAATGAGTTTGAGATGAGCATGATGGGAGAGCTGAAATTCTTTCTCGGATTGTAAATCAAATAAACCAACAATGGGACGTTCATAAATCAAGCAAAGTACACAAAGGATCTATTAAAAAAGTTCGACCTGGAAGCAGTCAAGCCACTTAGCACTCCAATGGCGACTTCAACTAAGCTTGATATTGATGAACAAGGCAAACCTGTCGACATACGTAAGTATCGAGGTATGATCGGTAGCTTACTATATTTAACTGCTAGTCGACCAGATATTATGTTTAGTATTTGCTTATGTGCACGTTTTTAAGCTAATCCTAAGGAATCACATATGTGCACAGTTAAGCGTATCTTCCGATACCTTAAAGGCACTTCTTCTGTCGGCTTATGGTATCCTAAAACCATGTCATCTGACCTAACCGGTTATTCTGATACTGATTTTGTCGGATGCAAAGTAGATAGAAAAAGCACTAGCGGCACATGTCATTTTCTAGGAAAAGCTCTAGTCTCTTGGTTTAGTAAGAAGTAAAATTCTGTTGTATTATCAACAACCGAGACTGAGTATATCGCCGCAGGACGTTGTTGTGCACAAATTTTGTGGATGAAGCAAACTTTAGAAGACTATGGATTACATTTTACACACATATCCATTTTCTGTGACAATACTAGTTCTATTAATTTGACTAAGAATCCAGTATGTCACTCTCGTACTAAACATATCGAGATTAGACATCACTTTCTTAAAGATTATCAACAAAATGGAGATATAGACCTTGTATATATAGACACACAGAATCAATTAGCTGACATACTCACAAAACCTCTAGCGGAAGATCGTTTCAATTATTTACGTCGAGAATTAGGAATTTTAGATGTCAATAATATTAATTAATTTTGTTTTATTAATTAATTTATTCAATACTCATTAACTATTTTCGAGACAAGCCTAAAAAGAGTCTGTCTGTCACCACGACTACGGTCGAAGCGAAGCGGTATTTAAGAGTTCCCCGGTGAACCTCCGTTAGCTGGGACAGTACTCCTACAACTAATCTGAGATAGATGCTAAGTAAAGAATATTAATTTATAAAATAATATTAATTATATTATTTTGAAATTTAAAATTACTGAACTCTGAATTAAATATTTGAAACGAATTGATGAAAAAGATGTAGCCCCACAATTTTTTAATATACATATATAGCCAGGCAACCCTTGGCGAATTCGGCCCGAGTTCGGTCCAAATTCGGCCAGAGTTCGGCTGGGTATATATATGTACCAGTCAGAACCCAAGGCCTCCTCTTCTTCATTCTTCCAAACCTCATCAAAACAGTAGCAGCTGTGCCCCGAAAACCCTAGTTCTTCCCCACCTTCCTTCTTCCAATCCACGTGGAGATCTTCGTCCAAAATTTAGATTCGTGCGGAGAATCTCGTTCTCTCCAGCATACCTGATTCTCGGAAGGTATAATTCCTTCTCTCCTCCACTTTCCAATTATTAGGGTTTCTAGTTTTTGGGATAGAATGCCTAAGGGATTCAATCCTTTCAAGAGGAAGAAGACACACGCCAGTGAAGAGGCATCGTCTTTTGATCCGTATATAGATTCCCTCTTTTCTCTGGTCCAATCGGATGACGGTGCATCGGACGAGTTTTATTTCAAAACTCCCGACCAAGCCCCACTTTGGTATGCCGATTTTATTATGCGTACTATTTGTACCGAATCTCCGATCAAATGGACTGTCTTTCTCGACCACCGTCCTTACTTTGAGGCATTAGGGTTACAGCACTTTACTACTTTACAATTTCCTATAACTACTAATGCCATTAGACTATTTTACTGTAATTTCGTGTTAGACACTTTTACCGTGAGAACACTTGTCGGAGGGATAGATATCGAGTTTAATGATGAAAAGCTAGCAGAAATCTTTGGTATTCCAAATGAAGGTGCCCCGCTCGATGACATCACTGATTTCGATTTCCCCGATGGTACGACTCTCGTTAGTTTCAAGAATGAGCTTTGTGCGCCTGCACGTGCTCGTCCTGGAAAGTTCAAGGCCAATAACTTGAACTTGTTTAACTACGAATTACATCGCATCATCTATTCCACTCTACTTCCAAAATTTACTTCAAAAGATGATGTCACTGCACTTGAGCTTTCTGCTTTATATTATATTCTTAAGGGGATTCCTTTCTCTGCCCCTAAGACTATCATTCAGATGATGGGTAGATGTCGTGGAAGAGACCGCAACCTCTCTTATGCGATGATCATCCCACGCATCTTTCAGAGATTCGATATTGACTTATCCACTTGTGCTATGGACCCTGAGCCCAAGTTCCTCAAACTCTCTCGTCGCAGTATTGCCACTGTTCCTCCACCTACTGCACCTGCTCCTCCTGCACCTACTCCCACAGCACCTGGTCCTCCTCAGTCTTACCCTATGATATTTGAGGGTATTCATCAACATCTATCAGATCTGCAGTCATTTTATGTTGACACTTCCAGGGAACATGAGTTCTGTGACGTTACTCGATTCCAGGCTATTGCCAACTCCTTCGCCGATCTGAGATTTGCACAGACGGGTCACACTGCTAGCTCTCTACCTCGAGACCCTTCTGTTTCTGGCTACCGTATTGATGATGAGGTGGTCCACTCTCTGTTCCAGCCAGGAAACGCTTACGATTGGTATCGTACTTCTGGTGCCACTCCTCATACTTCTGGAGCTGGTCCATCTGGACATGCTGGCGCTGCCGCCGATGATGATGAGGATGAAGATGATGATTTCTGAGATGTTACTGTTTGAGACTATCTATTTTGTCTTATGTTTACTTGGAAATGCTCCGACATTCCAAGAATTATCAGTACTCTTTATTTTGGTTATAATTTGTGACTTACATAGACATATTTTTATGCCTCAGTTTGGCATTTAACTCACATTAGTTTATTATTCAACACTTTATTCTAGCATTATCTTTCTTTATGCTTCTATATTAACTGCCTGTGACAACTACCATGCATGTGTTATTTATCTCTTATTATTTTGTGTTTCTTCACTGCTTGTTACTTATGCAATTATTGCGGGGGAGCTTTCTCTTTTGTAATTATTTTGCTAAGTGACAACGGAAGAGAAATAAGATCTAACATCTTTCTGAATACAGGTTATGAACAATTTTATTTTTTCTCTGTAAACCGGCAGTATATATTTTTGAATTGATCCAAACCAAGATGTTATATCGGCAAGGTTTGTCAATTATCAAAATGGGAGAGATTGTTGGCCCATTGGTCATGGTCAAACCTGATTTTAATAATTGATCAAACTCTGTCTCGATATAAATGCAAGACAATTCAGATGTTTACCAACGACGTTTTGGATACTGTTCAACGATGGATATCTACTATGTTCAAGACCGAAGCTGTTTGCCACTCAGAATGTATTTCCTTCAAAACAATGTAATTTTTCATTTTATTGAGTCTAGGAATACATTGTACACCAAGTCGTAGTGGCAAATAGGCTATCCTAAAATTGTTTTTGAAAACTGACCTATCTTTTTAAAATGACCTATGTTTTTTAAAAACATATATTTTACAAAAAGCTTCTGAAGGACTTTTCAAAAAGCCAAAATTATTTTTCACAAAATCAACTTGTAGAAGCATGGAAAATAATAAAGAAAGATCCATGCGGCCAGAGAGCCCCATACGGCTCAGAGAAGTCATGCGGCACAAGAAAGTCCTATGCGGCTCAAAGAGGAGCCACGTGACACGCAAACAGCTCTCTCGTTCGACCTTTACTGTATTTAATGCCTTGACGACTGACATCTCTGACAGTTCTGACACAAAGATATCATTATGACTCCTTCATAATGACGAACTCCTTGGGAAGCAAAGAAAATCTCTGACACGATCCCCCGAGAGTCAGAAACCGTCATGCGGCCTTGACACGTGGACAGTCGTATATGGCTCAAGCGGAGGCTCCCCCATGCGGCTCACGAAGATCAGCCCCATACGGCTCACGAAGATCAGCCCCATGCGGCTCACGAAGATTAGCCCCATGCGGCTCACGAAGACCAGCCCCATGCGGCTCATGAAGATTACCCCCATGCGGCTCACGAAGACCAGCCCCATGCGGCTCACGAAGATTAGCCCCATGCGGCTCACGATGACCATCCTCGTACGGCTCATGAGGACTATCTCCATGCGGTTCACTCATACTCATGCGGCTCAAATCATTACCATGCGGTCCAAATAGTCAGAGGGCCATTCTTAGACAGCCTTGACACGTGGCCAGCTTTATGCGGCCCAACTTTCCTACGGCTCAGATTTCTGCTGTTATGACACGTGGCATGACAGTAGGGCACGTGGCATCAGATTGATCGAAATCTCTCAACAAATTCCAATAAAATATTGGGATCAAATCAGATCATTTGCAAATAAGCCAATTAAAGACACGTGTCGAAGAATCCGAGGTTGGCATGATAAATCGGGAGGATTTATGTCAATCAGCATTAATTATCCACAAAAGATTTGATGCAAACACATTTATTGCCCAAATCTCGATGAATGGCCCAGATCTAGTGATCATTAGCCGCCGACTTTCAAGAATGGGCAATCATTATAAACCCTAATGAAGCCCCCCACTCTTATAAATAGCAGGGTGCCATTCCCTTGCGAGGAGAGACGAAAAAAGAGAGGGAGATATACACAGAGATATACAGAGAGAGCCAGAGAGCCTAAAGAGAGAGCATTTCTTCATCAACGCCCAGCAGTTCTTCTACAGAGCCAAGGCTGCACCCGATCGTCCAAGGAGTAAGGCAGAGCTGCCGTCGCTTTCCCGAGCCTCTACCGTCACCCCCCAGAATCTAAAATAAATAATTGTACTTAGATTGCTGTACCTAGGCTTTCGTCCCTAGGCTTTCTTTGTACAAGCGAGTTTGTATTGTGAAGTAAAAGTCCAGTCCTCCGATAATTGTTCTGCTCTTTTATATTTCATGGCAAACATGATGGCGACTCTACTGGGGACAAACTTCTCCACGGCTGAGGAGTTGGTGATGCAATCGGATGCAGCCAAACTTGGCTCCACACAATAGAAGATGGTCGTCCTCTTCGACCAACAGGCGTTTGAAGAAATGCTCTCTGAAGGAAGTGCTGGCACGGTCCAGAAGCGAACCCGCACAAAGAAAGCTTGCTACGAGTGGAGGCCAAAATTATTTGCTCCTCCACAAGCTCTGGACGGGGTACTCTCTGCTACCCAAGACGGCGAAGGCGACTCTCATACGGCTCCACTTCGAGCCGTAGAAGACTCTGCTGTCCCCAAGTTCGGTAGAGGAAAGCACTATGATGCTGTACTTGCAGGGACAAAGAGTGATTCTATGCACCCCAAGAAGAAGCCGAACACTTCTGTGGCCAAATCTGCCAACCACATGCAGGAGGCTCATGCGGGTGAATCTGCCAGCCGCATGAAGAAAGTCTATACGGCCAGATCATCCAGCCGTATGAAGAAAACTTATGCGGCTGAGATTCCCAGCCGCATGAAGAAAACCTATACGGCTACGTCTGCCAGCCGCATGAAGATTGTTGATGACAGCCGCATGACGCCTACTCCATGCGGCTCTGTCTTCGACCGCCTCTCTTATGGTCCTGATCTCTTGTGCTCCCAAGAAGACATGTCTGACTCTCTCCAGTATCACTTAGACTCTTCCTACTATGTGCCTTTATGCACTAGAGCGAAGAAGTCTAGGGCAGCGCGAGCTTGGCAAGTTCGGTCCGCTGATCCGGTCTCTGACCACCCGGGTGTCCCGCATACCATTATACGGGCCTCAGATGGGAAGTTATACAGAACCACTCGAGTCCAGCCCCCGACGGCAAACGAGCAGAGAGGTTCGCAAAAGTCTTCCAAAATCCAGGAAGCAAACATGGTCGATCCAGACCCATCTGATTTGCGTGAGGCCATCCTCCACAAACGTAAGGAAAGAGAAGATGCATCGGGGTGCAAAGAGTCCTCCCATGGACGTCACTGCACCCAAGTCATCGTCAACTGCTGCTACAATGATGCGACGGTGCGAAAAGACCGGTAGTTCGTCTTTCAAAGACTGCAACAGCCGTCTTCAGAAGACGAGGCCCTTCCCGTCGTCTCCTGCAACTCTGCTCAGAAAGTCCCCGCCAATGGGAGAGGGAATAAGACCAATACTCCTAGCCCGAAGATTTCAACCACTTTGACCAAAAGACTGTCGTCTAAGCCGGTGCCCACCACCGGAGTTTTCTAAGGCACCCGTTCTAAGATGAAATCTGCTACAGTGGAAGATTCGTCGTCCACACCACTGGGGGTTGCTGGGACTGGGGGTAGCACTCCTCCGAACCTCCACGACAATCCGATGTTCCAAGAAGACGAGCCGGTGGAAACAACTCTCCCATCAGATGCAGCAAACCCCGACGTCCCCAAGGACGTCCACAATTCCTAAGACGAGACGAACTCGGAAACTGGGGGTACTGTTCCTTCTGAGTCCGAACCAAAAGAAGATATTCCCACATACCCAGATGACTTCTCACTACAGGGGTATGATTCGGAGGGCGCTTCCTCCACCGCTCCGTCCATCTCTCCTCATGTAAAGAGGGTGTTCATGACGGACAGCAGCCAAGGGGGTTCCAGTGATCCCCAACGCATCGACACTCTGGAGGCCATACTGCTTGCCTTGGTCAAGTCTGTGGACGAGATCAAAGCGGCCCTTCCAACTCTGCAAGGAGGGACGCCTAGCCAAACAAGCGCGGGTCCCGCAGTCAATACGGACTCGAATTCAGCGGCACCAAATCCGGGCAACAATCCTCCTGAAGTAACGGCCCCCACCGTCGTGAACGAGGCCCGAGAAGCAAGAAAAGAGGTCCAGGAGCTCCGAGCCATGTTTTACGCTCGAGAAAACTCTTAAGACCTCAGAATTTGGCAACCGTACCCTGCTGCCTAGAGGGATGTTCCATTCCCGCCAAGATATAAGCCGTTCAACATCAACTCGTATGATCGCAAGACCTCCGCCAGTCGGTACATCACTTACTTCGAGGTCACCACCGACCATCTGCCCCATGACGATGCCATCCTCATACGATTATTCATTGGGGCATTGGAAGGAGTCGCCTTTGACTGGTATCGCAACCTGCCAGACAACTGCATCCACTCCTTCGCCGGCTTCAAGCGCATGTTCTTGGAGAGATTCTACGAAGTAGGACAGGACATCACAATGTCCACCATCATGGACGTCGTCCAAGGAGAGAAAGAGCTCACAAGGAACTATATTGAGTGGTTTTGCCAAACCACAATGAAGTTGCCGTCTGGAAATTTGGATTCCTCCTTGATCGAAATTTGCCAAAAGAGACTGCTTCTAACAATCAGTCTCTGGATGGGCGAAAGTCAATTCAAGGACTGGAAGACGTTTATCATTAGTACCACAAGTGTCGAAGAATGACTGAAGAAGGCTCGCCAACTGGGATTACACATCTCAGAGGGAGAGGACAAGGGCAGGCGTCCCAATGCCAACACCAACAATGGGGGTAGCTCCACCAACAATCGGGACAACAAGGGCAAGCAGGCTATGGTGGCCGATACAGCACAGAAGCCTGAGCCAAAACCGGCAGACAAACAATGGCCGCAAATCACTTAATCCTTTGAAGACGGTCACGTCAAGCCCATCTTGGACATGCTCATATAAGGAGACAGAATTCAGCTTCCTCCACCAAGACGAAAACCTCGGCCGGCAGACATGGAGAACCCAAAGTACTGCCATTACCACCGCTACGTCCACCATGCTACACACGACTGCTACCAGCTAAAATGGTACATCCAAAATCTCATCGATTCGAATGCTCTGGCCATCGATTTCGAAGAGGTAACCGTGGCAGCCAATATGGTATCGGTACAATTCGACAGCTTCCCTCCGACGGAAACTCAAGACGGTGTGGTCCCCATCCCTCTGGCGACAATGGAGATTGCTAATCTTCTACCTCCCCGAGATCAGGCTGCTAGTCTAGTACCCCTCACCACATCATAAGGGGAGGACATGTTGGTCCATCCAGACTTGGTAACAGAAGTGACTCAATCCACACCATCTTTCATTTGCAAGAAAAAGAGTAAAAAAGTCAGGTCCTGCCGCACAATCTCGGCAGATATTGAAGAAGCTACGGCCGTCGTCACTCGGTCTGGGGCACAATCCCAACTCGTGGCTGACAACTCGGCTGAAGATCATCAGCCCGCTACAACCGACGCTCCGGGACCTGCTCAGCCTCCGACGACCGATAAGTCTAGGCCGAAGGAGACTCGCTTTGACAAATCCCTCCGAAAAGAGGCACCGCAGGGGCTGGAGAAGCCCTACAACTTTGATATCTTGGCGCAATTGGCCAATACACCTGCCAAGTTATCATTATACGAGCTTCTGAGACTCTCAAAGGATGTTCGTGCGGCTTTGAGCGATGCACTCCAAAACGCCGATGCGTACTTGGCTCAGGTCAATCTCACGGGAGAGAGCCCGCCTGCAGATCTCCAAGACAGCGCTTGCATGGGAGCGATGCCCAATATTGTCTTTACTCCGCAAGATATGCTCATCAAAACCAACCTGCACGATCGTCCGTTATACTACACTAGGTACATCGGCGACGTAAAAGTGGATCGGATGCACATTGATCCTGGCTCCTCCATAAGCATTATCCCGAAGGGTCTGTTACATCATCTGTGCATCTCCATGCATCGTCTGACGCCTACAAGTACCGTCATCTCTGGTTTCAATTCAGGCAGGAACTACCCAATTGGGAAGATTCGTCTGAAGTGTCAGATTGGCGATCTCCAATCAGAAGTCACCTGCTACGTCATAGATGCAGATACTTCTTATAATATCCTCTTAGGGCGCCCTTGGATACACGATTATATGATCGTGCCTTCCACGCTGCACCAATGCTTCAAGTATGTCGACAAATACGGCTTTGTGAGGACAGAATTTGCTGATATCGATCCCTTCAAAGGGGTCGAATCCTACTACTCAGACTCCTGCCTGTACGAAAAGTCCAAGAGGCACCTTAGCGAAGGAGAGGTGCAAGCTCGTACCGAGTCAGCCACAGGATCAGAAGAACCTATGACGATCCATCTCCAAGCTCGCAAACCTGGCAAATCCGCACTCCTTACCGCCACTCTGCGTAAGGACGCGATCAGCCTCTCGGCACAAGAAGAGCAAATGATAATCCGGCTGCCAAGGTCCGGCCAAGTACCAAGAACCACAACGGAGCTACTGACAATCAGGCTGCCGAGAGTTGGCCAGCCGCAAACGGAGAAGCTCAATCCCTCCGACAAGCCAATGACGATACGCCTTCCCAAGAAGGGTCGTCACCCCGATGCAAGGCCTGGAACCTCTAGCGAACCAACCACTCCCCGCCCAGCATCGAGTACCAAGCTGGGGGTTGCTAGTTTGCCAACAACTCCCCGTTCTACTCCACCAGCTGAACCCCTGACGATCAAGCTGCCCAGGTCGTCCTCTCAGTCTTCATTTATACAGGGGATAGCTGAAGAGGAACCGGAGCTAGCCAAGTATATGGCTGCCCACACTGATGTTCCCTCCACAGATGATATAATCCCCCTAGAAAAGATACCTTACTTCATCAATAAAGGGCTATCTTTGAATTACCTCAAGCTTGATAAGCTTTGTATAATGTACGCTATGGAACACGGTATAGGCACTCACCTACACACACAGGTGACAAATGTGTACACCGTAATCTAGCTTACTCCAGTGGAAGACGCTTACCGCATAATCGAGGGAGGGGACCATCCAATCATCTTTGGCAGGAAAGACGATCCGCATCCCTTCACTATAGAAGAAGTCGACCTTGAATCAGATGCCGGGAGACTGCCTCTGTATCTTTATAGCCCCCAATCCAAATATCTCATACAGAAACAGGGGTATGATCTGGAGACGACGCCAGGCTTGAACTATGGCACCGGACGACGACTACCTTTGAAGCCCCCGGTCCCGGCTGGCAAACCATGGGACTACTATAGCAAGACTCGATGTGGGTTAGGGTATGTTACACCCATGACAACCCCTGAGAGTTCAGATGAAGAATGTGACTGGCATTCACATTCAACTGGGTCACCAACTTCTGACTCGGATACCAGCATCGGAGACATACTCAGACAAGTTCTGTCAATCAATATGGCATTCGCCGACGCTTATGAAGAAGATGAAGACATTTCGGAAATTCTCGAGCTAGAGCCGTGGGCCCAACAGTTGGATGCACAATGGGAAAAGCAGTTCGAACAGAGGGAACCTCCTACTGAAGATGAGGTTATGCAGGTCGACCTCGGCAGCGAATCTTCTCTAAAACCAATCTTCGTCAGTAAAAGCCTGACAGACGAAGAGCGAGAATCGCTGCTGGAACTTGTCAAAGAATATATTGATGTGTTCGCCTAGAGCTGTGAGGACATGCCGGGGTTAAATCTCGATATTGTTCTTCACAAACTCTACATTCGGCCAGATGCGAAGCCAGTCAAGCAACAACAGCGACGCTTCCGTCCGGGCATCATGGATGCGATCGAAGCCGAAGTCAACAAACTAATAGCCAGCGGCTTCATTCATGGAGAGCAACATTCTGATTGGGTCGCCAACATAGTACCCGTCCTCAAGAAGAATGGAAAGATTCGAATCTGCATCGACTTCTGCAATCTGAACGAGGCATGTCCCAAAGATGAATTCCCCCTCCCTATCACAGATATCATGATCGACAACACATGCGGCTTTGAACGCATGTCATTCATGGATGGCTTCTCGGGGAACAACCAAATCAAGATGTCTCCTGACGACGAAAAGCATATATCATTTCGAACATCGATTGGCACGTACTGTTACACAGTCATGCCCTTCGGTTTAAAGAATACCGGCGCCACATATCAAAGAGCCATGAGTATCATCTTCAGGGACCACTTACGAAAGACAATGGAGTGCTATGTTGATGACATCGCCATCAAGAGTCGCTGTAAGGGAGACCATCTGCAGGATCTGAGGACGGTATTCAATCTGATACGAGCGCACAATCTGAAAATGAATCCCACAAAGTCCTTCCTGGGCGTATCCAGCGGGAAGGGTATCCATGTAGACCCTGAGAAGACAAAAGCAATTATGGAGATGGGTCATCCGAGAAATCTTCGCGAACTCAGAGGCCTTCAAGGGAGGCTAGCTTACATCAGGAGGTTCATTTCTAACCTCTCCGGGCGATGTCGACCATTCACCCATCTCATGAAGAAAGGCGTCTCATTCGTATGGGACGAAGAATGTCAGCGTGCCTTCGACAGCATCAAAGAATATTTGTCAAACCCTCCAGTCCTGGTGGCCCCGGTTGCTGGAAAACCATTCCTGCTCTACGTACGAGCAATAGAACATTCCCTTGGGGCTCTGCTGGCACAAAACAACGATGCAGGCCATGAACAAGCCATATATTACCTCAGTCGAATGATGATTGGGCCAGAGCACCGATACACCACTGTGGAGAAGGAATGCCTCGCCCTGGTGTTCGCCATTCAGAAGATGCGGCACTATGTTACCAGACAAACAATACATGTGATCTCACGAGTCAACCCTCTCAGAGTTCTCATGACAAAACCAGGGGCACTCAGCTCTCACCTCGCTACATGGGCAATATTGCTGCCCCCTTATCATATGATCTTCGTCCCACAAAAGGCTGTCAAAGGTCAAGCTCTGACAGACTTTTTGGCAGCCCACCCGGGCTCAGAGTCGTCCAAAATATATGAAGAAATCCCAGATGAGGTCGCCGACTCACATGCAACTTCTCATGATAACATATGGCGAATGTTCTTCGATGGTGCTTCGAGAACTGGACCCAAGGGAAACATCGTTGTCGGAGTCGGGGTGGTACTGGTTTCTCCTTTCGGACTGGTGATTAACCGCGCTTACTCTCTCACAGAGCCCTGTTCTAACAATGTGGCCGAGTACAACGCTCTGGTCATTGGCCTTCAACTTACAAGAGAGCTGGGGGTAGAATATCTTGAAGCATACGGCGATTCCCAGTTAATCGTCAATCAGATCCGGGGCTCATACGAAGTCCGCCATGAAGACATGATCCCCTATCACCAAATAGCGATCAATATCATCTTATCGTTCGAGGGGTTCTTCATCGAGCATGTCCCCAGACTCCGAAATATCGAAGCCGATGCCTTAGCAGGCCTGGCCGCTTCCCTAGCAGTGCCAAATCATACCCATCAGTCGGTAGATGTGATAGGCCATGAACTGGTCTGCCCCAAGAATAACGTTCAATTCGTGGCGAGTTATTTCGCCCAGACGATCGATGATGCCCCGGATTGGAGACAACCATTCATTGACTTCATCGTCTACGATATCCTGCCCGAGAACCCAAAGGAAGCCACCTCCATCAGACGACGTTCTCTCAGATTCTTCTACGATACAGAGACGAAAATACTGTATCGCTGATCCTATGATGGATTATTACTTCGGTGTCTGTCAAACGCAGAAGCCAAAGAAGCCGTACGAGAAGCTCACGACGGTATCTGCGGGTCCATCAGCCTGGCCCTAAATTACAAGACCGTCTTCGCCGAATGGGCTACTACTGGCCCACGATGGTAGCAGATACGATAGACTATGCTAGAAAGTACAAAGTCTGCCAAGTCCACGCAGACATCATTCACCAACCATCTGAATTTCTACATCCGACAGTGGCGTCCTGGCCATTCGAAGCATGGGGATGGATATCATTGGTCCAATTACTCCACCTTCCTCCCGAGGATATCGCTTCATACTCACAATCACAGATTACTTCTCCAAATAGGCAGAAGATGTCCTGCTTGCAGAAGTCAAGACTTCAAACGTGATCAACTTCTTTAAGCATCATGTCATCTATCGCTTTGGACTGCCCCGAAGGATCATCCACGATAATGGTCCACAGTTTGCAAGCCACGCCTTCTATCGGTTCTGCGACAAGCACCGCATCCAGAATATTGCTTCGACGCCATACAATCCAACAACGAATGGGTTGGCAGAAGCATTCAACAAAACCATTATCAAGTTACTCAAGAAGTTCGTGTTGTCCAATAAATCCGACTGGAACGAGAAGCTTGGTGAATGCTTGTGGGCGTACCGCACCACAGTCCGAACGGCCACAGGGAACACACCATTCTTCCTGGTGTACGGGAGTGAGGCAGTTCTCCCATTGGAGACTCAAATACCCTCACTCCGCATCGCTCTCACTTATCAATTGACGACGGATGATAACTACCGACGCCGACTACAAGAGTTAGAGGCCTTAGATGAAAAGCGTCTCCTGTCTCAGCAAAGGATCGAGCTATACCAAGCACGCATCTCTGGAGCCTTCAACAAGAAGGTTAAAATCAGAATATTTTAAGTGGGCGATCTCGTTCTGGCAGTCCGGAGGCCGATGGTCATGACTCACAAGACCATCGGCAAGTTCCAGCCAAAATAGGAAGGTCCATTTATCATAGAGGCTGTATTCTCCAACGGTGCTTACCGCCTCGCAAAACAAAATGGAGACTTGCTCATATTGCCCGTCAATGGCAAGTTCCTAAAAAAATATTATGTCTAAACGATATTTTCCAGATCATTGAGTCATGTACCCGCTGGTGCCGCTGAACTCACTTTCACATCCACAATACTCCAGATTATCGAGTCATGAACCCGCTGGTGCCGCTGAACTCACAACCACGAAACTCCATATTTTTTAGTCATGTACCCGCTGGTGCCGCTAAACTCACATCCACAACATTCTAGATCTCTGAGTCATGTACCCGCTGGTGCCTCTGAACTCACATTCCGGTCACTCTTTCAGATAGTAAGTCATGTATGACCATACCTCTGAACTTTCTTACTGGAAGAGATCCTCCCTCATGATCCACTACCCGCACTCCCAGTACACAAAAAGGGTAACCGATTCACAAATTTCTAAAACGGTCGTGTCCTCATTACCTCTGAGTCGTTTCACTTCCGCCAAAAACAAATCACCCCTTTACATAAGAACTTCCATGTCCTCATTACCTCTGAGTCGTTCTATGTACCCTCCTTCATTGAGCCCACTCCTGTCATGTCCTCATTACCTCTGAATGGGAAGGCTCCGTCGAAAAAAACTTCATGCTTGCCATGTCCTCATTACCTCTGAGTAAGTATGATGATTCTCTTTCGACTTATTATCTGTACCCATAATCGGAGTACGCCAAGGATAATAGGTCCACAAATATTCTCTGCTGAGTCCACTCCCGCCATGTCCTCATTACCTCTGAGCAGGAAGACTCCACGGTAAAACCTCCGTACTTACCATGTCCTCATTACCTCTGAGTAAGTATGTTGGCTCTCTCTCGTCTTATTATCCGTACCCTGAACCAGGGTACGCCAAGGGTAATAGGTCCACAAATGTCCTCTGTTGACCATAAATGTCCTCTGTTGACCACAAATGTCCTCTGTTGACCACAAATATCCTCCGTTGAGTCCACTCCTGCCATGTCCTCATTACCTCTGAGTAGGAAGACTCTACGGCAAAACCTTCGTACTTGCCATGTCCTCATAACCTCTGAGTAAGTATGTCGGTTCCCCTTCATCCTATTATCCGTATCCTAAGTCGGGGTACGCCAAGGGTAATAGGCCCACAAATGTCCTTTGCTAAGTCTCTTAGTACAGGCCCACCATTCCTCATCAGCCCAGCTGCTCCATGGCATTCTCTCTCCCGATACACGGAACATCCATGAGCACCCTGTCATGGAATTGTTCTAGGTATCTCCATCAAACTTGTTATCCGTACCTAAAACTAAGGTATGCCATGGGTAACAGGTCCACAAACAAGTCCCCCATGCGGGGTACACATCACCCCAATACTACAGGCACAAACAAGCAATACAAATGAAGGGTAGAATGGGAACTACTCTTTATTTGAAGGACAAAAAAAGCATTACATGTTTTGGGACCACATCCCTCTCAAAGAAGAAAGAAAAGGAAAAAACAGGAACAAAAAAAAGACCGATTATAATTCGGCATTATACAACTCCAAGAGGCGGTTCCTCACTAAGGCAGTACCCCGCTCAAGCCTCTGTCTAGCCCTGCGCTCAGCCGCCTGGGACAACTGCTCTGCATCATTCAAGTACATATATGCCTGTCAATCATTTTCCATCCTCTTCAAAGCAAGTTTCAGGTTGGTAGAAGCTCTACTAAATTTGTCAGCCTCCTGAATAGCAGCCTCTTTTTCAGTACGAGCAGATTCGAGCTCGGACTCCAGGAAAGCCAACTTTCTCTGAAGCTCGAGAATCTGCTCCCGGGTGTCAGTTACCCCGCGGGAGGCAGTCGCTTCCCGAGCCGCGCGATCTTCAGTACGACGGCTCCATTGATCGTACAACTCAGTCAGATCCCGACGATCCTTCAATATAGCTGGCTTGAGCGATTCCCGAGCAACCTTCACCTTCTCTACCATAGTTGCGAGGAAAGTACGCTCTTGTTCTATTACCACTGATAGATCAGCCTGTCGCAGTACACGAAACTGGGCCACGAGACGGTCGGCCTCTAACAGCTTAGGCTCCAGAAGCGCCGCTAGTCCCGCCCCACCGGAAAGTGTTCTAAGGATATTAATTTGACCACCGGCGCATTGACGGGCCATAGCAAAGGGAGTCCCCCTCTCCACAACTGCCTCAATCCCCCTCTTCAGGTGGCGGTGGAAACTATCGACCACATCCTGGGACACTTCATCCAAAACTGTTGTAGAGGACGGCGTCAAAGGGAGTGTGGCAGGCATTACCGAAGGAGTAGCCTCAGAACTTGCCGTCCCTGTCACTAGGGAAATGAATTTTGTTCGAAAAGATGCATGGATCGCAGCTAGCTCTCTTCCGCCGCCCGAAGAGCCTGGATACTGGGTAGAGCGGAAAGGTTAACTCCCGAAATCCTATTCGCAGAGGATGGCACAGAAAGCGTCGTCCCTTGCCCCAGCTGTGCTATCACCAAGGCTCCTAAACTTGACCCAGTTGGAGGCCCCTCAGTATGGGCTGGAAAAGAAGGAGGCACACGTGCTTCCACCATATCCCCTCTAGTAGAGTCCACCTCGGCAATGTCCGTCACCGGCAATAAAGGGGTGGGACCTGTACGTCCAGAGCAATCATTAATCCATGAAGGACAGGATGATAGAAGCAAAAAGGCCTCCTCATAAGTTAAGAGGCTGGTTTATCTTAACAGGGGAAGAGCACGGAGGCTGCAGCTCGTTCGAAGCTAGCATGGTTTCCCTACCTGCAGCTTCTAACTCGATTTTAACCAGTTTCTCTACCCCGGCCACCCCTGAGAGGGAGACAGCCAGGTCAGTATCATCCTGTTAAAATTTAGCTGTCTCAGGGACAGGTGTAGTAGAGCCCCCGTCCCCATGAGTTGAGGTCTCAGCAGACTCCCCGGCCGCCTTCGGAAGAGCCCCAGCGGAAGTGATGGCGGTGCACATATCGTTGATCAAAGTGGACAAAGTCGGATCGACCTTAGTAGTCGAGTCCCGAGAAGCAGACTCCCTGGATGCCTACAAGGAACAAAAGAAAAAAATGATTAGGCCGTAATTTAGAAAAAGAAGAAAAAGGCGGTTGAAATTCCAATCACCTCAGAAATAGCGTCAACATCAATAAACAGCCTGCGACGTCTTACCGCAGCCCGCTTTGTGGAGTAGGTCCTGCCATCGTCAGTAGACAGACGCCTGCCTCGTTGGCGCGAAGCACCAGGCACAACAGGTGGATGATCCTCCACCTCTTCGTCCGGCACATTAGGAGGCTGGTCCCCCGCCTCCTCGTCCGAAGAATGCGACGAGTCATCGACGGCCTGCTTGTTATCCTCTTCGTCCGCCGCAGTGGACTCCGAGTCTGGCACGGGAACTCTATTCGTCCCTCTCTTTCTCTTTCTGGAACCCTCTGGCTTTTCTGCCAAGCCGGTCTCGACAATGAAGCTGGTGTTCATGTCAAAATTCACGGGAGATTTGCTCGCCGCAACGTGATAAAGAGCCGCCATGTACAGAATATCCCCTTGCGTATTAGCGTCAGGGACTGAGAAGCTAGCCCGGGTATGAACAGCATTGTAATAATGCCACGCCCGGATGCCGTCAAGAACACTGCCCTCGAAGCCCAGGCAAGCACTGGGGCAGTCAAGGAACAGCTGACTATATCCGAATTGACGAGAAAATCTGTTAGGCAAATAAGGCTCCAAGTATACGTTATTTCGATAACGATATACTAGGTACGCGGGGCGAATATTGCGCAGCCATAGAAGCATCTTCTCAGATAAGAGCTGGGGAGACGCAATGCCATCAACGTGTACCCCCCTCACTTCTCTAGGGGTAAACTGAGGAAGACACACAAAGAAGTCGGGCCCGTCAACTCTTGCCAATGCCCTCCGACAAGCCGGCATGGTGTCATACTCCCAAGATTGATGGCGGTATCGGAAAAGGAAGGCGTCATCAGCGGTAACATCATCCTCTGTCCCGGGCCTCATCAATGACCTATAGTGCATCAATAACCACCCCATGAGATAGTGGTATGGTAGCTCTATCCGCTCAAAGTCCAGCATCGTCTCGCGAGCAATGACTTTAGACGAAAAGGCACGGAGGCCGTGGTGTATGCTACACACCATATCCGGAAGAAGCGCCAGTCTTACTTTGAAGACCAGCTTTACAGCCGGGAGAATAAAGTGGCGGCTGATCCTTTCCATAGAACCTGCCCCTCCCGAGACTACGCAATTTCGTAGCCATACCATCAAGAACCCGGCCAAGATTGCTTTCTCGGACATCTGCCGGGTACTGTAGTGGAAATAACTGAAGGAGTCAGTACGGCTCCCAAATCTATCACGAGTGGACCTTAACCTTTTTGCATTCAACATCAGGTCCTTTACCTCCACCTGAGTTTGAGGACCTCGAGAAGAGACCCGGCCAGAAGGGCGTAATTTGAAAAGATACGCACCCAGGTTGTAGTATGAGGGGCGTTCCCTTCTGAACTATTATTCTTCTTGATAGCAGTCTGGTGACAGATGCTATGGTGGCACAGCAGCTCCTGGTACACAGCGACGAAACCAGGAAATCGACGATCCAGATCATCGAATTCCTCATTCGTTGGGGTATATACTTCAAATGCCTCGCCTCCCCACGGCAGCTTGGAAACAGCATGCATCTCATGGAGAGCGAGTCCTAACTCCCCTCCGGGCGCGAAGAAAGTCCCCGTACGCCGGCTATACATCTTCAAAAGGGCCATGAACAGCGGCTTGTTAATGGGCAATCCGTAACAAGTGCCCCGGATGGCGTAGTAAAGGTCAATCTCCCAAAGGAGTTCCTCGTAGTTCCTCAGGATCCACGAGGAAAGATTGGCCCATATGGGAATGGGGTTTATCCAATTCAGCAGCGACAACCTGCCCACAGGATAGGACCCCTTGCAAGCGAGCTGATTCAGAAAGGTATCAGCTCGGGTAAAAGTGAAGTTGGGCCCAGACACGTTTATAAAAGTACCAGGAAGCAGCCCCATCACACTCCGGCTGACTGACTCCCTACCTGCACATGCTGACCTAATACTCATATTATAGTGTATGTTGTCCACGAACATCCCCTGTTGGGTGGGAGTTAGGGAGCCCGCCATTCTCCTGCTCAACGGCACCATATTAAACCATAAGAGGGGAAAATGTCGTTCCATCTCGGGAACATGGATATCCACCCCGTCTACAGTGAAGTCCCAGTTCTTAAAAACGTCCAGCATTCGGGAGTTCTTTACGGATAAAGCATGCCCAAAGAGAAAAGCTGGTTTCAGATATTCTCCGTCCAGTTTCCTCGAATTCATCATAGTGCAAAGAAAATGGAAAGGCTGGTTGTTGATGGCAGCCACCCTCTCCAAAGGCTCATTAGGGGGAAGTTAATCTGTTATATGGTGAATTAGGCCGTCAAGTCGTACACCCACGGCAAACTGAGCTGAATCCACCAGAAGCTCTCCGGCCGGGTTGGTTGGGAGGTTCACTGGAAAAAGACAAAAGAAACAGGATTAAAAGATGGGTTAAAAAACCCCTTAAAAGTTTCTCAAAAAGAAGTCTCTATGAGCCTATGCGGCACGATTTTAATAGAGCCTATGCGGCTCGGGTCAACACTGCTTCATGCGGCCTGACTCAGTTGGGAGTTCCATGTGACACTGATTCGATAGCTTATGCGGCTCGGATTAAAGCTTATGCAGTTCTATCTCACAGAGGAGCTTATGCGGCACGATTCAGCAAAATTCTATGTGGGCCAGTTTGTCAGGAATATATGCGGTTCCGATCAAAGGAGGTCCCATGCGGTTCAAATACAGAAGCACTCCTGCGGCTCAAATCTTTCTCATGCGGCTCAAAACATAGGGTAAGCCCTATGCGGCTCGAATATGAGGGTTATACGACCTATACAACATATGCGACTCCATCATGATCGAGTTTGGGCGGTTCAGTGAAAATGAAGGCTTGTGCATATGTTATGCAACAGAGCCATGGGTCCTTGGGGGTTCAAAGTATTCAAATCCATTTCTTACCCTTGAAAGCAGAACAGACATCAGGGTGCACTTCGGGTGCAGCGGCCGATGAGGAGGTCACTTTCTTGCCCTTTGCAGCAGAAGAGGCGACCTTGGAAGACTTGGGGGCCATTTTCGACGGTCGGAGAAGGAAAGAAAGTGGAGAATGCAAGAGTTGGGGACGAAAGAGAAAGTAAAGAAATCTCTCTTACTGAATTCGTCCCTATTTATAAACAAAAGCAGGGCATTTCAATTCTCGTGTAACACAAAAAATGACCCTTCGGTTATCGAGGCGAGCCGCCTAA
This sequence comes from Iris pallida, assembly GCA_029216955.1. NCBI lineage: Eukaryota > Viridiplantae > Streptophyta > Magnoliopsida > Asparagales > Iridaceae > Iris > Iris pallida. Next base: position 5,186,295 of record JANAVB010011397.1, on the reverse strand, counting down.
AATGAAGGCCAAACTCCTGGGATCCTCCTCCAAAAAGTAGCCTTAAAACTGACAGCAGATCAACAGCATTTAATGCAAAAGATCTTCGCACTGGACAGGCAGACGTGGCGAGGAGCTCATGCGGCCCGAAAGTTCCTGCGGCTGATTGACTCAATACGGCCGAGACATCCATGCGGCCGAGTCATCCATGCGGCCGAGACATCATATGCGGCTAGAAGAATACATGGCCATGCTTCTTATTCAAAGTATTTCAATTTTGCAAATTGAAAACTTTGAAGGGGGTCTTATAGAAGCATGGAAAATAATAAAGAAAGATCCATGCGGCCAGAGAGCCCCATGCGGCTCAGAGAAGTCATACGGCTCAAGAAAGTCCTATGCGGCTCAAAGAGGAGCTACGTGACACGCAAACAGCTCTCTCGTTCGACCTTTACTGCATTAAATGCCTTGATGACTGACATCTCTGACAGTTCTGACACAAAGATATCATTATGACTCCCTCATAATGACGAACTCCTTGGAAAGCAAAGAAAATCTCTGACACGATCCCCCGAGAGTCAGAAACCGTCATACGGCCTTGACACATGGACAGTCGTATGCGGCTCAAGCGGAGGCTCCCCCATGCGGCTCATGAAGATCAGCCCCATGCGGCTCACGAAGATCAGTCCCATGCGGCTCACGAAGATTAGCCCCATGCGGCTCACGAAGACCAGCCCCATACGGCTCATGAAGATTAGCCCCATGCGGCTCACGAAGACCAGCCCCATGCGGCTCACGAAGACCAGCCCCATGCGGCTCACGAAGATTAGCCCCATGCGGCTCACGATGACCATCCTTATGCGGCTCATGAGGACTATCTCCATGCGGTTCACTCATACTCATGCGGCTCAAATCATTACCATGCGGTCCAAATAGTCAGTGGGCCATTCTTAGACAGCCTTGACACGTGGCCAGCTTTATGTGGTCCAACTTTCTTGCGGCTCAGATTTTTTCTGTTATGACACATGGCATGACAGTAGGGCACGTGGCATCAGATTGATCGAAATCTCTCAACAAATTCCAATAAAATATTGGGATCAAATCAGATCATTTGCAAATAAGTTAATTAAAGACACGTGTCGAAGAATCCGAGGTTGGCATGATAAATCGGGAGGATTTATGTCAATCAGCATTAATTATCCATAAAAGATTTGATGCAAATACATTTATTGCCCAAATCTCGATGAACGGCCCAGATCTAATGATCATTAGCCGCCGACTTTCAAGAATAGGTAATCATTGTAAACCCTAATGAAGCCCCCCACTCTTATAAATAGCAGGGTGCCATTCCCTTGCGAGGAGAGACGAAAAAAGAGAGGAAGATATACACAGAGATATACAGAGAGAGCCAGAGAGCCTGAAGAGAGAGCATTTCTTCATCAACGCCCAGCAGTTCTTCTACAGAGCCAAGGCTGCACCCGATCATCCAAGGAGTAAGGCAGAGCTGCCGTCGCTTTCCTGAGCCTCTACCGTCACCCCCAGAATCTAAAATAAATAATTGTACTTAGATTGCTGTACCTAGGATTTCGTCCCTAGGCTTTCTTTGTACAAGCGAGTTTGTATTGTGAAATAAAAGTCCAGTCCTTCGATAATTGTTCTGCTCTTTTATATTTCATGGCAAACACAACTGACCAAACCCTGACAGAACTCGGCCAGAGTTCGGCTAAGTTGAACGTTATGTGAACGTTTGATTTTGAACTTGGTCTTTCTTCAGTTGCGGTTGGTTACAAAGAGTTCTGTCCGAATTCTGCCCAAATTTTATCAGAGTTATGCCTTTGGAAAAACTATAAATAGAGAAGGATTTCGATCATTTCAAATCACCAATTCACTTTCAATCTCTTCTCTTCTAAAGCTTACATTTCTTCCAAAGAGTTCTAAAAAGCTTCCATTTTTAAATCCCAAGCCAGTTACAATCCTCTAGTCGATTTGCCAGTACGGTACGGTCTAGAAGTTTCAGAGCGATTATAATCAGAGGCTTGATTGGAGATACAACTCTTCACAATTGAAGTTGGTCGAGTTCTTCGTATCAAATCTCGCGTCTGTAGAAGTTGCAAGGACTTCGTATGAAAACTTGCAAGATTTTCCAATAGTGGATTCAACTGGAAGCTAGAGTTCTTCCGACTAGACTAGTCCTCACAAGAGGAAAACCAGTATAAATCTCGGTGTTTATGTTTGCCTTCTGATCTCCTTTTTATTACTGTCATTTATTTTGTGATTATTATTATATCTGTGATCTAACTGCTAACGAGTTTTTTAATTAGCAATATTCCGCTGCCTACTCTATTCACCCCCCCTAGAGTATTCTGCTTTACGATTTCGTTCCTACACAGAGGAGGAGAATATACTGTTTATGTGACCAAACCCAAGAAACAACTCAGGTGTGTTTAGCTTAGACCCCGTATCGTGCACGCGGGTCCTAAGCCGTACCATTCATGTGCTTTTATGTGCTTACCCCTAGCCGGTCACATACTTAGTTATATTTCAAACATTGTGTACATATGTTCAGAAGATATATCTTGTACTTAGTTCCTGTGTTTCCTGAGCTTATACTATGTGATACCATGTTCTTTCATGTTCTTACATACCATGTTATTTCGTGTGCTTATACACCATGTTCCTTCTTGTGCTTTACATACCATGTTCCCTTGTACTTTTATATCATGATGTCTTGTTCATTACCTAGAACTGTACTTTGCTCCGCTCCTGACTAAGATATGTTGTAGGTGAGTTGGAGGCTCTATGCGATACATACTATGGCTGAGAGCCAGTAGATGCAAGAGAGCCAGCTAGAGTTGCTCTTGACTTAGAGGCTGCAGAAGCCTAGAGCTTTTACCTTAGTATTTCCATATTTTCCTTGTATTGAGACTATCAGACTTATTCTAGCTGGATGAATGTAATAACTTGTAGACCTGTACTTACTTTTATTCTGGGATACATTTATAGATGCTGTGATTTCATACTTGTTCATGATTATCTGGTTAGATTTCCCTAGATTGGTATAGCTTACTTCGTCGTGTCCAACGACGAAGGCTGGGCGTGTATGACTCATGTCCGATTATTCGGGAGTGGGTCGTGACATCATGTATGACTGAAACTCTTACTAGTCCTCATATTTTGTACGACTAGCTTCATGATCATCTATATATGAAATGTATGGGATGCCTTACTATTGCATATCTGATGGTCTAACATCTTGTATTTATTATTACTTGCTTGAGATTGAGACACTAGGCTTGTTCTTGACCATAAGAGACTGATGGCTTGTAGATAAACCCTCATATATCTAGACAGTCGTGATCATATATCGAGGTAGAATACACTTCTATATCCGTAGCTGGCTGTGTTTGTCTCCCACTCTCTAGTATTCTGGTTCTGGGGCATGACACGGTTTAGTTGGTGGCCCATGCAATTATAAATCAAGATGTGTGAGGGTTTTACCGGATAGATGTCTCAATCAGCACTCGTTTTTTATCTCTACTCATGTCTTCTAATCTTCCTGAAATCTTGGCCTGGTCACATGCTTATATCCTTGATCTATCTTGGTCCTTCATTAATATTCTGTATGTCATTTTCTTCAGTGGCATTGCTCTTGGTCCTGCCGATCAGCCGGAAGGAGAACCACCAGTAAACCATCCTCAACAAGGAGACCAAGTCCAGCTCTCAGGAGCAGCCTCCCGAGTTATGCCTTTCGGCGATCCAGAGCCACCAGTTCAGCCAGCTCAGCCTGCAAAGCCTGACAATAGAGTCCTGGTAGGACTTATCCGAGATTTGCTTGCATCACAGGATCGTCGGGGCGATGCCCTACACCAGACAGTACAAGATGCCATGGGCAAAGTGGGTTACCAAGGTAACAGTGCAGCTAACAATTTCAAGCGCTTGAACCCTCCCTTCTTTGATGGCAGTAAAGATGCTATTGCTGTCGATGCTTGGCTTCAGGACATAGAAGTTATCCTGGAGGCAGCCAAAATTCTAGAGGAAGAAAAGGTGGCTGTAGTGCGCCTATAGTTATTGGACTTAGCCTGCACCTGGTGGGTGATGTTAGCAGTTGGATTGGCGGCGCCTGTCCCCTAGGCGACATTCAGTGACAAGTTCCAGACGAAGTACATTGATGTAGTGGCTCGATATGAGCTGCATATGAGATTCACCAATTTGAAGCAGATGAGCAGGACAGTTGACGGTTATGCGATCGAGTTTTCAAGACTAAGTCGGTTTGCTCCCACTTGGTGGCAACCGAGTTTGATCGAGCGCAGCAGTTTCAGCAGGGACTCCATTAGAGATTATTCTAGCTGTAGAGCAGTTCGAGCATCGGACTTTTGATGTTGTCTTGAGGGCAGCCAGGAGGAACGAGTATACCTCGCAGAGGATCGTAGACCGAACCGGAAGCAGGAAGAGGTCCCATGGGCAGATGAGTCTGTCCTCGGCACCAACCCCGGCAGCTAGGGCTTTGTCGATTAGAGTTCTACGAAGGGCGAATTCAGTTACGTCGGTTCAGCATTCAACACCGACGTACCCTCAGCAGCAGAAGCGAAGGCAGTCTTTCGTAATGGGCTGCACTCATTATGGGAAGCCAGGACACGTTGTTTCGGAGTGTAGAGCACAGGGATTGTGCTTAGCTTGTGGGGCACCAGACCACATGATAGGGTCATGCCCGATTAGAGCCAGTACCTCGTCAGTATCTCAGACTAGTCCTTAGGTTAGGGGACCAACCCCAGCACCAACACCAGTTCAGCAGCAGCAGTACTAGCCTTCGAGGCCATTGCCGCCTCAGGCACAAGCCTTCCAGCAGCAAAGATCCCAGCAGTATGCCCAGGTCCAAGCTCAGATGCAGAACCGGCAAAGAGGTTTCTAATAGAGGGGACCAGCACCCAGAGGGCAAGGTCAGGCTATGGTTCTGACCGTGGAGGAAGAGTTAGCTTCAGGTGAGGTGGTGGCAGGTACCATTCTCGTCAACTCTTTTCCAGCATCAGTATTATTTGATTCGGGTGCATCACTTTCATTTATGTCTGCACGATTCGCAATACGGATAGGACTGGGGCCCGAATCATTATCAGCAAGGCTCGGTATACTTACTGGTAACGGTCTTATGGGAGTAGATAGAGTATTTTCCTCGTGTCTAATCGTAGTTAGTGGTAGAGAATTTTTTGCTAGATTGATAGAATTTCCGATGGTCGACTATGATGTGGTCCTAGGAATGGATTGGTTGAAGGATCAATACGCAAGAATAGACTGCCATGTTGGCAGGATTATTTTTGGTATTCCAGGCAGAGCAGAGTTTTTATTTTTCAGAGGCGAAGTGGAACCTTCTCCCCCGGTCTTGCAGATGGCAGTAGTAGAGGCAATTCAATTTCCCAGAGTAGTAGAAGAATTTTCTGATGTATTTTTCGAAGAGCTTCCAAGCATGCCCCCAGAGAGAGAGATAGAGTTCACCATTGATTTGCTACCAGGGATGGCACCGGTATCAGAGAGAGTCTACAGGATGGCACCTTCAGAGTTAGAGATTTTGTACAAGATGATTGAAGAACTCAGAACCAAGGGATTCATTCGTGCTAGCGGATCGCCTTGGGGAGCCCCGATACTTTTTGTAAAAAAGAAGGATGGTACGTCAAAATTATGTGTTGATTATCGTACCTTGAACTCTGTAACAATCAAGAATAGATATCCTCTACCAAGGATAGATGATTTGTTTGACCAACTCAAAGGAGTGGCAGTATTTTCGAAGATTGACTTGCGATCAGGGTATTATCAGATCAGAGTTAGAGAGCAATACATACCAAAGACAGTATTCAGATCTAGATATGGACATTGGAAGTTCCTTATTATGCCATTTGGAGCGACCAATGCGCCAGCCGTATTCATGGACCTCATAAATCGTATCTTCATGCCTTATTTGGATCAGTTTATGATAGTATTTATAAATGACATCTTGGTCTATAGCAAGAGTGAAGCAGAGCATGAGCAGCATCTCTGTGTAGTTCTTCAGATTCTCAGGGAGCATCAGTTGTACGCGATGTTCAGTAAGTACGAGTTTTGGCTGGATCGTATTTCGTACTTAGGTCATATCATCACAAGAGGTGGAGTGGAAGTTGACCCCCAGAAGATAGTATCTATAGAGTCGTGGCCAGTACCCAGTACCGTCGCAGAAGTTCACAGTTTCCTTGGATTGGTCGACTATTACCGGCGGTTCGTATCAGATTTTGCTAGAATTTCAGCGCCCTTGACTCAGTTGACCCGCAAGGATGTACAGTTTGCTTGGACAGTAGAGCGTCAGAGTTCATTTGAGAAGTTAAAGCGAGGATTAATGAAGGCACCCATTCTTACGCTTCCAGATGGGATTGTAGGATTTTTAGTTTATTGTGATGCTTCAGGAAGAGGATTGGGATGCATATTGATGCAGCATGGTAAGGTAGTAGCTTATGCGTCATGCCAGCTTCGTGACCATGAGAGAAATTATCCTACCCATGACTTGGAGTTAGCAACAGTATTTTTTGTATTGAAGCTTTGGAGGCATTATTTATATGGAGATCGGGTGGAGATTTTCACCGACCACAAGAGTCTGAAGTATGTATTTACCCAGAAGGATCTTAACATGTGTTAGAGGAGATGGCTAGAGCTAATTGTGGATTACGACATCAACCTGCAGTATCATCTTGGGAAGGCCAACGTAGTAGCAGATACATTGAACAGAAGAGCTGTAGTTTATTTCCTAACAGTGCAACCATAATTGTTAGTCGATCTTCAGAAGATGGGGATAGAGATAGTTCTCCCTACTAATGTGGCATTGATGGCCAGCATGCAAGTTCAGTCCAGTATAGTTGAGAGGATCAAGATGGCACAATCAGCAGATTCCAAGCTTCAGCGGCTCAGAGCAGAGTGTGAAGTAGGACGAAGACCAGAGTTACATAATCATGAAGATGGTACTCTCCGACATAGGAGACGTCTTTGTGTACCCAGTAGTAATATCAGACATGAGATCATGACAGCGGCTCACAGTTCTCAGTATTCAATTCATCCCGGTGGCACGAAGATGTACCGAGACATCCGTCAATATTTCTGGTAGAATGGCATGAAGAGGGAGATAGCCTGGTTTGTCTTTCGATGTTTAGTTTGCCAACAAGTTAAGGCTGAACATCAGAGACCAGCTAGACTTCTTCAACCCTTACCGATCCCAGAATAAAAATGGGAGCACATTACTATAGATTTTGTAACTGGGTTACCTAGATCTCCAGCTGGGAGAGATGCTATATGGGTTATCGTCGATCGTCTCACGAAGGTAGTTCATTTTCTCCCCTTCAAAGTTGGTCAGTCGATGGATCAGCTAGCAGAGATGTACCTCATGCAGATAGTCAGATTGTATGGAGTGTCAGTTAGTATCATATCAGACAGAGATTCAAGATTCATATCGCACTTTTGGTGGAGTCTTTAAGAGAGTTTGGGGACTCATCTCAAGTTCAGTTCAGCATATCATCCGGAGACAGATGGTCAGTCAGAACGCACGATTCAGACTCTTGAAGATATGTTACAATTTTGTACGTTAGACTTTGGTGGTTCGTAGGAAGATCACCTACACCTAGTGGAGTTCTCTTATAACAACAGTTTTCAGGCCAGTATCCAGATGGCACCCTTTGAAGTATTGTATGACAGGAAGTGCAGATCTCCTTTAGCCTGGGATGATATAGGCGAGAGACAGATGCTTGGTCCATAGATGATTATACAGACAATCGAGGTGGTCAGACAAGTCAGAGATCATCTTCGAGTTGCCCAAGATCGCCAGTATCATTGGACTAATTCTCATCGGCGTCCTCTTGAGTTTTCAGTCGGCGACCACATGTTCCTTAGGATCTCGCCTACCCGTGGCGTCATTCAATTCGGCGTACGAGGAAAGCTTAGTCCTAGGTATATAGGGTCGTTCGATATCCTTGAGCGAGTAGGTGATGTGTCATATCGTCTCGCTCTTCCGCCATCATTATGTGAGGTACATAACGTATTCCATGTATCCCAATTGTGACGATATATCCCAAATCTGAGCCATGTCCTTGATCATTCGAAATTGGTTGTTGGTACCAACCTTTCGCATGAGGAAAGGCATGTATCCATATTGGACCGAAGAGAGAAGGTACTCAAGAACAAGACTATTAGTTTAGTCCGTGTTACTTTAGGTCACCACTCTTTAGGTGAGTCAACGTGAGAGCGCGAGAATGATATCTGATCGCAATATCCACACCTGTTTGACTCATAAGGTATAATATCTTTCTTATGCCTTACGTTCTTAATTCCTTGCTTGCATGAATGATTGCTTGATTGGTTGCTAGTCGTAGAATTGCTTGTGCTTTAGTATAGCTTGCCCCGACATCTCTAGTCTCTTGATTAAATTTTGAGGACGAAATTCTTTTAAGGTAGGTAGAGTTGTCACTTCCATTTTTCGTTGTACGTATTTCCAGTGTACGTATACAAATTTTGACCCGTATTTGGACTTGACTTGCTAACCTAGTCTTGGCTTGGTTTATTTCGGTTTGGCTTGGTTTGATTAGGCTTGGTTCATTATGATAGAACCCTCCCCCTTTAAAACCCAACCACCCATTTCTCTCTCTTCATTACTCTCATTTACTTCTTCTTCTTACTCTTAACTCTCCCACCAACCTAGAGATCTAGGCAAGTGCTAGCTTGCTTCATGAGAGAAATCATTTCTATTTGTTCCATTTTCTTTCTTACCCGATTTTAAGACACTTAGAACTTTGTATTTTTTGATTTGGTGGATATTTCTTGTAGATCTAAGTTTATATTATTTTCGATTTTTCTTGGTTTTGATCTATCAAACTTGTTTGTTTTCAAAATATAGTTGTTCCATGTTGTAGAGGATTTCGTTCTACCCCATTTTGACCTATGGAAGTCCAATTTTCGATTTAAATCGGAGGTTGGACGGAGCTTGGAAGCCATGGCTTCCATGGCTCATCTTTTCGGATTTTAGAGAAGATGAGCAGTGTTGCCTTGGCCGCATGAAGTCCTGCGGCAGTGTTGCCTTGGCCGCATGAAGTCTTGCCGCATGAAGTCATGCGGACTTCATTGCTTGTCGCATGAGCCCTGGCCACATAAAATTATGCGGGCCACATATCTTGGCCGCATGAAGTCCTGCGGACTTCATTGCTTGCCGTATCAAGCTCTGGCCGCATGAAGTCCTGCGGACCGCATGCCTTGCCACATGACCTCTGGCCGCATGAAGTCATGCGGACTTCATTGCTTGGCCGCATGACCCCTGGCCGCATGAAGTCCTGCGGACTGCATGCTTGGCCGCATGAGTCTTGGCCGCATGCCTTAGCCTCCTGCATGATCATCTTTAGTATGTAGTTTTATGTTTAATTTGCTTACATTTTGTACTCAGCCTAACTTGCGACTACCCGATTTGATGATTGTGAATCTTAGGCATATCTTGTATTAACTTAGCCATGAGTACGACATGATACATGAACATGACATGACAACACGAACCTGACATGAAATTATTGATAGTGGTCCGTCGAGGCGCACTCTTGACAAGTAACAAGTAAACCTGGCATAGCATGATAAGCTTGATAGTGGCCCGTCGAGACGCACTCCTGAAAAGTAATTCTGACAAGTAACTCTCGTCTTGACACCGTGGGTGATTTCTCTTGATTTTGTCTGTACACAAGCTATAAGTCTCGTCTTGTATCATGTCCAGGACAGGGATTCCTGAGTACCACGGTCAGGAATTCAGACTGAATCTGGCTAGGGTAATGATTAGATAAATCAAGTAGCTCATATAGATAGAAATATTTCGGCTACAAGTAATCCCGTTATCTGGGCGCCTTCCTTGTGGACTTGTAGCTTGCCGTCGAGTATGGCACATTTCCAGCTCACTGTCATGTGGGGCACTTCATGAAACAAGTACTATGCACGCTATTATGTGTTGCACTCCAAGTCACCTAATGATTTTTGATAACTCTTGCACTTGCGTCTGGATAACCTGGATAGTCGGCAGGGATTGTGGCCGTAGGAATATCTCATTGCATCTTGCTAGTAACTAGGCTTGTGATAACTCTAGTTAGTTAAAGTATCAAGCCATACTTTTTCTTGGCCGTGAATGTTGGATGAAGTCCAATCCTGTCTAGTCTTGCCTAGATCCAGTACATGGCTATCTCAGGACATGCTTGCTTATGCTTTACTCTTAGCAAAAAATGGCTAGAGACCCGGTTCTGTTTAGGCGAAGGGTTACAACCCCGGTCCTTATTTGGTTTAAAGATTATAACTGGCTTCTGGATTAGTTCCTCGTCCTCTCGTCATTTGTTGTCTTATTTATATTTCATATTTTTCTATTATTATTCTTGTTTATGTTCTGACATGCTGGTTTTAGTTCTTAAGTGAAGCCTCCCTTATGGCACTTGCTCTTTCTGGAGTCTGACCCAGCTGGTTTTATATGGCCAGATTTTGGATCAGCACCCGAGGATCTCCCAGCCTTCCAGCCAGATGGTGAACAATAGACATAACCCTGACAACGAGCGGATTTTATTTTGCTCTCCCACTCTATTGTAAATTATTCTTTTGAGGCGCTTAGCCGCCGAACAAGTGTTAGCTCGTGTTGAATACTTTTATTTCTTGTCTACCTAAGGGCTGTAACATGATTGACAAATCCTAGGGTTGATCATGTATGACTGAAACTCTTGCTAGTCATCCTCACATTTTGTACGACTAGCTTCATGATCATCTGTATATGAAATGTATGGGATGCCTTACTATTGAATATCTGATGGTCTAACATCTTATAATTATTATTACTTGCTTGAGATTGAGACACTAGACTTGTTCTTGACCATAAGAGACTGATGGCTTATAGATAAACCCTCATACATCTAGACAGCCGTAACCGTATATCGAGGTGGAATACACTTCTATATACGTAGCTGGCTGTGTCTGTCCCCCGCTCTCCAGTATTCTGGTTCTGGGGCTTGACATTGTCCATTGGTTTCTTGGCTTTCTTCTGAACGATCGAGATTGATCATGATCAAGTCGTGATCGGACGGTCACGATTAATTTTCCTTCTCTATATATATGATTATGTTTTTTTTTATTTCTCTTTTACTTTCTCTCTTCACTCTTCATTCTTTCTCGTTTCCACTCCGTATTCCTCGAGAGCTTGGAGCTTGGTCTCGAGACCTCAGAGTGTGGTTTCTGAACCCCTCTTGGTGGTGGATTTGAAGAGTTAGGTTTGGAGCTTTATTAGGCAAGTACATCTTGCTGAACTACTAGACATATTATGGTTTTCTTGTGGTTTTTGTTTTCTTAATATCTTGATAGTCCAGTATTTTCTAGTACTTGTTTTACTAAATATGTTTCTCCTATGAATATCATCATTTTGCCCATCTCGAAAATTTGGTTTGAGCTAGGTTTTGATTTTCTGTGAAATCCTGATATTTTCTTAGTAGGAAAGTTCCGTATCAAAAACGATGACAGAGTACTTGCCATGAGACTTAGTATATATGATGTACACGACCTTCCTTTAGTATTATTTTTATGGTTATATTGATTTTAACAACTTTCGGGACGAGATTTGGTTTTCGGGGCTTGTTTCTAGCCTTTAGTATTGTTTTTCAGACACAAACGGCATACCGCCAGTATACCGGTGTATACCGACAGAATACCGGTTTGTGAGTCCTCTTTTTGGTTGAAAACCTGTTGTAAAATTTTTGGCATACCGACGGTGTACCGATCCATACCGACGGTATACTGGTGCGGTAGATAGAATTTGACAGAGAGTTTCTGCCTATACAAACCAGCATACCGACGGTGTACCGGTGTGTACCGTCGAAATATCGATCTAGTACGTTTATTTTCTAATTTTGATTTAATTTCCTGGTTTCTTCTTGATTTCATCTTTACTGTACATGCTATGCCTAGTTTACTGTCTTGTCCTGTCATGCATGTCTGGTCTCGATACATGATTTGTCTTGATCCCAGTACATGTCCAGATTTACTTAGTAGTCTGTCATGGCACACTCCTGATTCATGTACATGTGTAGCTTCCTGATAGTGGCCTGTCATGGCACATTCATGATTTCAGTACATGTCCAGATCGATTTCGTGGCTCGCCGTAGTGCACTCCTGTCATGATATTATCATATCTTGTTGTGGCTTGTTATAGTGCACTCTTTATTTTTCTTGTCATGTCCAGTCCTGCATGTCTCATATCTAGGACTGATTCTGCGAAAAACCAAACCCAGAAACCTGAATGAAAATGTTAGGAACTATACTATTAGCTTGATTATCTAGATCATTATAAGGAAAGATTTTTCCGGTTACCTGCATCCCCTTTTGTTCCGGCAGTTATATATACATGGGATTTGGAGCTATCTGTCATGATGAGCACTACACTTCCAGCACACTGTCGAGTGTTGCACTTGTCTATCGGATACACTTGTTTCCCGGACAATGTATTCCTCCAGCTATGATACACTTGTCTCCCGGGCAATGTATCCATTACTTTCCTTCTTTTGGCCTAGATGAGTCGGGGAGTCTGCAGAGTGGATAACTGGATTGGATTTCTCAAACTTGCATATGGTAGTAATTATGATTGTGATAACCCAAGTTAGCTAATGTATCAAGCCGTACTCATTGCTTGGCCATGATTGATGGAGGGAGTACTTTCATGTCTTGTTTAGCCTAGTCTTGCTCTAGTTCATCTTATTTCAGTACTTAGATTCCTGTTAATCCTGTACATGCTATTATTCCTGCTACATGCTTGGCTTCACTACATGTCTTACATGCTTGGCTTTACCACTTGTCCTATATGCTCGGATTTATTACATGCTTGCATGCTCAGTTTTACCCTTACATGTTCACATACTTTCTCTTACATGTTTCTAGTTTTCTTTCATAGACATTGTGGTACCTTTATTTATTTCTTGCCTGCTTTTAGTGCTTTAACTTTAGTATTGTTATGATTTGCATGTTGATTTTAGTTCATAGTTTGGCTTCCTTTGTGGTACTTGCTATTGAGGTCTGACCCTGCTGGTTTTGTTTGACCAGATCTAGTTGAGTAGCCCGAGGATCTTTCGGACCTTCCAATCGATGGTGACCACCCGGAGCACCAGGGTGCTTGAGTGGGTGTTCTTTCTCTTATCCACTCTTTTTTGTACATATTCTTTTAATGCGTTTAGCTACCGAGCACGTGTTTAGCTCGTGTTTTGGACTTGACTTTTGGCCTACGGGCTTAGACATGATTGTATATTTTCTAGACTGTAGCTAGACCTGATCATGTATTACTTACACTCTTGCTAGTTCTTCATTTTGTATTACTAGCTTCATGATCATCTATGTATTATAGTTTGGGACGCTTTACTATCTTATATACCTGATGATCATACTCTTGTACCTTACTTGCTTGTCTGTGATTGAGATATCTAGGAATCACTTGACCTAGTATCGACTGTTGGTTTGTAATAGTAACCCCTATCTATACAGCTTATACGTTATTCCGGAGTACTGGAGTACTTTGGCATACGTAGTTGGCCTAGTTCGTCCCTACTTGCCAGTATTCTGGTTCTGGAACGTGACAGATGTTCCATATTTCAGAAATAATACGATTATTTAGGAGGAACTTTGACCAAAATACTCCAATATTTTAATTGTTTATAGACGTTGAACAATGACGTTTTGGTCATTTCACTAAAAATGATCAAAATACTCCCATAACAGCCATAAATGGCTACATTATAAGGTTATTTTAGTCATTTTAGTCCTCTAAACCTATATAAAGATAGTTTATTCCATCTATTTCTATCACACATTTATTCAAATCTTCTTATACTCTCTTATTCACTTCATCTTTATGCTCTAGTTCTAGGATTCACTACTTATTATAAATACCATGGATAATGAACAACAAGATCTACAACCCTAAAAGATGCAATCATAGGGGGTACAAGACCACCAGGGAGAAGGAACCGGCTGTTATGGCAATCCGATCAATATTTGGCAATACCTTAGCTATCTAGGCATCTAGACCGTTGAATGTTACAGTAGTTAGGGGTGTAAGTCATGTTGAATGCATGAAATATAGAACTCGAATAAAGTGGGTACCAAAAAGTTGCATAGGAACATTGTCTAGGCATCTAGATGGTTGTATCAACCCTTTTAAGTAAGGTAATGGCCATGGGACATGAGGATGAAGCTCTACGAAATTTGTATCTTGACAAAAATGTCTCTTTTAATTTATTTAGTTGTTAATACTAGGAAGTCACAATTATCATGTACCATTTTAAATAATAATAGTCAATCCATGTTGAATCTTCGAGATTAAAGGATTCCATATGGTTTATGAAACATTAGAATTGATGAATTGAATAAAGGCTGCTTGAAATTCATAATTGAACCCTCAATAAACCTTAGTTAGTATCTTCGTAGGTTCTGTTTTAACAATCTATTTTTATGTACTATATACTAAGTATTCCCGGAACAGTTGGAATTTCAAAGTTTTGTTTTTACGTTTATGTTCATGTATTAGTTTTATACTTTTATGTGTTTATATTTATGTGTTACAGGTGATTGTATACGAGACTGAAAGTTGACAGGTTAATTAATATTTTCATCGAATATTAATTTTGCATATTTATATTTATATTTATTTATTCTATATTATTTTAAATTATAACTTGTAAGTTATAAAATAATTATATTAATTATATTGGATAAATTAGAATATCGCAGCCCAACCAGTTTTCCACAAAATCAATCAAGGCCCACGGGCTGACCTTAGCTTGGTCTAATTCTACCCGGATCGTCGGTCAAGATTGGACTTAATTATTTTGATCAAAGTCCCATGTAGTCCGGATAGTTTGAGTGAGCTAGTCCGGCCAACCCAAATCCAGTTTGGTCTCGATCAGCTCGGGCCAGGCCCACCACACACCATGACTCTTATCATTTGATATATAAACAAGCTAAACCAGATGGCTATTCAGTAAATAGTTTGCTTGGTGAATCTATCAAATATATTTTCTTAGAGTAATGTTATCCGTACCTCTAAATTGTTCATCCAAATTCTTCCTTCTAATGTGGCAGTTGACATGGCATATTAAATAATATTATATATCATCTGACAGAACAGATTACACCCAAAAAGTTAATTACCCATTTTTTTCATGTTACTAGTAATGTTAATGTTAATATTAATATTAATATTAATTTTAATGTTAATTTTAAAATATGACATGTCAGCTATCATATCAACATGCCACATCAGTTGCCACGTAAGGAGGGATGGTTTGGAGGGACAAATAACATTATTCATTTTCTTAGGACAAATTCTGTTAACTATTCCTATATTTTACACTTATTACAGAAACCATTCCTACTTTGAAACTAATTACACGGGTCATCCCTACAGTTTATATTTTATATAGAAACTTATAACACTGACGACTCCTATGTTTTATAAAGTCTAGAGAAAATTTGAGTCGCACCCCACTTTATTGGTTATATTTCAAGGTGCACCCCACAGTTTTACTTTAATGTAAGTTACCTCCCACATTTTACGGATTCCGTCCAAGACCGACGGCCAATACGTTTGATCAAAATTTTAGAACGAAATTACTCTCTTCTTCGTTACAGCTGTCCCTTGCTTCCCCCTTCTTCCTCCCCCCCCCCCCCCCCCCCCCCCCCCCCACCCCACCCCCCCCCCCCCCCCACCACACGGCCTTGCTTAGCCCTCTGCCATCACCACCACTACCACCACCACCACCTTCACCAACACCACCACCCCCCGCCGCCTCCGCTCCCCCGCTCGTCCACGGCACGGCCCTCCTCCCCCGTGGCCCCGCTCCCCCATGGCGTCGCCCCCGCTTTCCTGCTTCCCCACGGCACTCCTCCGTCCTCCCTGACGAGATCAGAGATTTTTTTATCCTAAAAATTTGGTCAAACGCGTTGATCATCAGTCTTGGACAGAATCCGTGAAATGTGAAAGATAACTTACATTAAAGTAAAACAGTGGAGTTCACCTTGAATTAGGGTAAAGTAAGTGGGGTACAACTCAAAATTTCTCTAAAATTTATAAAGGGGAGAAGTAGTAAGTGTAATTATTTTCAAAAATAGGGATGGTCCTTTTAATACTCATGAAACATTGGGGTGGGGTTCACTGTATTTATTTCTTCTACACTTTGAAACAGAGTAGAGATCAAAATAACTTTAATACCATTTGTGGCGGAGATACTTGAATACTGCTTGGTTTGCAGGGCATCTTCTACAGTTACATTATTGAATAAAACACCTTTTCTTATACATGATAGGCATCACCATCTTCCCATATATAGACAAAAGAGTTAACTGAATCCACACATCTGGTTCAATTCAACCTGCACCCTTTCAGGACCAGGTACCCAAAGTAAAAAAAAAACAAGAAATTTTATTTCAAACTCTCACTTGTTTAAAGCCACAAACAATGCACTTTTGATGTTTATTTTGACCAATAGACTCAAGTAATATATCATATCGGATGAATCGGATGTGCTAGCTTCTGAACAAGATGAGGAGTGTCTGTCAAGAGGATGGTTCAGTAAGATGACTCGGTAGCTGTTGGGGTGTGCTCTCGATGCAAGGGATGAAAAAGGCAGACCCTTTCCAGGTACAGGGGCGTCTGCATTTCTATCAATCTCGAAATCTGAAAGGAACAATCGCCATTGATAACTTTGCAAGATAAAGAATATGAATCATGTTTTTGAGATTTTTTTTTTTTTTTAATATCCTAGTGCCCTATATATAAACCCAATTAACCTAACATAAGGCACAGTGACTCTTGGATGGAACTTACCGCTCGCCTGAAGGCAAACATTTCTTCTTGGCCGGACAATAAAGATGCTATTTCGGCAGGGGCAGGTCCTGAACCAATACTACCTGCAGCTAAAACATCTCTCCGTAGTCCCCCACTTTCTGTCTCTGTCTCGAACTGAAAACTGCACAACAGCAGAATAACATCCATCATCGCCCTATTAACACTACAAATAGCATTCAACAGATTCTAGAAAGTCCGTGAACTTCTGTCAGAATCTTTTAAAACACTAAAACCATTAAAAAAATTAAAGCCAAATCATTTAGCCAAATTCTAACCTTAACTGTTGTGCATTTGTTTAACTATCAAACTCACGTTAGGTTAGAATGCATGAAGTTTCCCTTACCAATATGCCCAAACTGGATTGTTTTAGCATTAAAAGGCCAGTTTATAGCCAATTACATTTTACTTGTGACCTTCCAAACTAGCAGAATAAACCAGTACCCAAAATAATATGAACTACTTTACTCTGAACCAAACATCAAGTTAGAGCTGCTTCTTTTTTTCCAAAAAAAAAGAAGAGCAGGTAGGAGTATGTGCAAACAACCTTCTACTTGGAGCAAATTCACAGCAAAAAACTTCTTTGGATATAGTATATTCTCCAAGTTTTGTGAGGAGCTTAGGAAAGTGATACCTAGGCAGTTCAAGATTTACACTGTATAAAGCCCACTATGAGACGACAAGAATAACTACAGCACCCAACAACTTATAGATGCCGGTTTCTTATTTTTATTTAGCTATTTATTTTTGAGGAAAACTGGAGTGTTTACACTTACAGGGTAGTAATAAGCCAAACTTGAAGTCCTGACTTGAGATTATAAATGCTTACATTACCTCTCCAAATCAAAAAGTGTTCCCTCTTCAGTTCCTTGAAATAGATTATCAATTGAAGAAGCTGCTAAACAGAAAAGGCAGCAGTGATGGTTGTATAGCTCATCAATGAGGGTGATAAATCTCCGAGCCTGAAATGAAAAACAAGAAGGGTAGCAATATTTTATATCAATAAAATTAAAGAAGATAAAGGAAGGAAAAGTAAGTTGTTCAGCTAATCTCTGAATTGGAAAGTACAGGGTGCAAAAATATAAACATTATGAAGCCTTTTCATCTTTACTATCATCGTCACTTCAGTCTATATAAGACTACAATTCCAACGTACTTCCTAATTCCTATAAGGTTTAACTTATTATTAGTAATGAATTTGTTCATCAAAAGCCTATATCCTTAATGGGCCAAAATAATATAATCAATAAACAACAAAGAAAACAAAGCCTTTATCCCAAAAATTTTATATAATCACCATCTAAGAAATCTATAACGCGAATGAGCACGTTCTAGCAATGTTCAACTACCATACATGTAGAAAAGAAACATCATGTCTCTCAAAATTATGAAAAGGTGAAATTTACTTCACCTCGAAAAAAGTAGCCACATACCCAATGCCCTAGGAAAAAAAAAAGACTAGAGTAGGGAAATGTTACCTTGTCTCGAATCCTCATACTCATGACAGGAATATCTGATATGAAAATTGTGTGATAATTCCTAGCAACGGCAATATAATCTGCTGCGCCAACCTGAGTAGAAGAATTAAGTTGAAAGTTAGCAAGAACTTAAAAAGGAAGATGAATCAATGCTCCTTATACTAGTTATCAATAGACTAATTTGCAGTTAAAGACCTCTAATTACATACCTTTTGCACATTAATACTCTGATACCGAAATGCTGGGGTTAAAGAAGGAAAAAAAATGAAAGTAGGTCCACCTAAAGGGAGATCAAATAGAGAAGAATTCCATCTTCAAAACATAATATTTCACTAGTCCATTCATTTCATTCATTTTCCATTGAGTTGTCATGACAAATGGTTACAAATATAAAGTATTAGAGCCATGCATGTTGGTTAATGCAAATGTAGTTATGTAGGTTGTGCAACTCTTCTTCTCTCTAGAGTGAATTACAATATTCAATATTGAGTCAAAATTTAATGTGATTGCTTCCAACAAAAGTCATTTACAGCAGACATTTATATATCCTAGATTCACAACCTATATAGTAATTAATCCTTTTCATATTAAAAAAGAAAAGTTTTAAGCACTCATGCTCGTAGTGTGAAACATCATCTTCCACATGTAGGGTAAAAAGTACACTACGCATAAATCATTATACCACTTTATATATATATATATATATATATATATATATATATATATATATATATATATATATATTGGAAAGGGTAACTACTTTATAAATCAAAAGAATAATCCGAACATTACATTACAACGCCAAAACCGCTAGGTACTCAACAATGTGTACTCCTTGGCCTTCTATCTCCAAGGTATCCAACGTATCTTCAATATTAAGAATAATCCCAATATATATATATATATATATATATATATATATATATAAAATATATATATATATATATATATATATATATAATTTGACATCTGAAAAAACACACAATCTCGGCCGCACGTCAATAGAAACGAATGGTTCATATTAGACTAATGTGGCCCCTAACTATATTAAAACTAACATATTTAATTTATATGCCACCTATTAATTACCTAAATCAGCGCATACAAAAGATTTATGAATGGTCGTCAAATCTGAACCATTAATTTCAATTGACGTGCGGCTGAGATTGCGTATTTCTTTAGATGTCAAATTGTATGCGTCACATAATCCCAAATATATATATATATATATATATATATATATATATATATATATATATATATATATATATATATATATATATATAAATGGAGTAGCTTGAACATATAGAGTAGTTATGAGGTATTTATTCACTGTTGTATAATATATAGACAAGTATATTACCGGGCGCCCACATAAATATTCAAAGTTGAACCTTGCTATTCCATTACAGCTTTCAGGGACCTCCAGAGCTCTGTTTTTGGAAAAAAGGTTTCAGCAGTTTTCTTAAAAGTTACTTTGGGGAAAATTTTGTATTGTGCTTGCCTTCCGAACATCACAGGAATAGTAGCTGAAGTACATCTTCCACCTGATTGATCAATAACCTTATTCCACGTTTCCTCGAATTTTTTTCGACTGTCCGAACTGGAAGGCCAGAAGTAATGAACCTGCAGTTAATAGAGATTTTCCAGAAATTCATGAAGTGTGTCTGGATATGACAGTTTTAGGTTTTAGGTACATAGTAATTCCATAAACTGCAAATAATAGGACAAGAAGTAACTATCTTCTTAGACCAATAAAAGTCATAGATCTTTTAAGAGTAAAATGAGAACGCAATATCAAGTACCGCTAAACACCAAATAGTTAAAAGGACTAAGCGGACAGGGTTTGATGAAACGGCTCATCACTATGCATTATAGGGTTTCTAGCAAGGTGATACTTGGTTATGAAGTGTCACTTTTAGGATAGATCTCCTAGAGAAGTGTTTGAGGTTAAGATGATCAACTTGAAGGACTTAATGTTAGGGAAATTTAGGTACAAATCCCTTGGAGTTTTTGAAATGAACTACAAGGATCCGTTGAATATTCTTTACCTTATGGTCCCTGGTACTTTGACTGGCGTATAAAATGGGGTGTACTATGTACTTGTACTGTATGCTTGTATCGTACACATACACCCATATGGGTAGAACATACGGGATATTGAGACGCTTTTGCCATCCTTTTTAAAAGGTAAAATGTTGAAACGATGGTGTAAATAGACATCTCTCCCAGAATAATCCTAAAGTTTTAGTAAGTTAAATTGTTTTTAAAAGGACCCTTGTACCCGTCCAGTTACTCTAACGAGAACAAATCCTTTAAACCAATGTTGAAGATTCTCGAGCATTAAATGCTCAGGAAAAGTAATTGGTTGCTACATGTCGTAGTAACAAATTACTGATATTAACGACACACACACACACACACACACACACACACACACATATATATATATATATATATATATATATATATATAAGCTACAAAAAAAATTTCGAGCGGCTCCCATGGGCGATCGGGCAGCGGCTCCCATTAGGGTTTCCCATGCCATGTCCTCCCCCCCCCCCCCCCCCCCCCCCGACCCCCCGATCCGCTCGCGGGGAGGGGGCCACGTCGGCTGGGTGGCAGGGGAGGGAACAGCGGCGGAGGCGGGACCCCCCCAGGCAGGGCGGGGGGGGGGTCGGGACGCGGCGGCGGGACCCCCCCAGGGGGGGGGGGGTCGGGTGGAACCGGGGGCAGCAGCCCACGGCCGGGCGGCGGCGATGGGATCCCCACACGCGGGGGGGAGACGGGTGGAGGCGGCGGCGGCTCTTCCGGAGAAGCCCCCATCTTCGAGTTCGGTTCCGGAGGGGATAACTCTGGAGATGCTGGCTGGCAGACCGTGACGAGACGACGGATTGGAGGACGGAGAGGGGCTCAACCCTAAGTTTCGGGAAGGGCGGGGACAGGAAATCATGGGACTCGACCCCTGACCGGCGCTCTGGATTCCCGACGCCGTGGGGGAGGTATGGTACGGTCTGTTCCGGGTTGGAGGCCAAAGGCGACGGCGGCCGAGAAGGCTAAGGGTATTGCGACATATACCGGCAGGACTGGTCAGAGCCCTGTGAATCCTCCGACCAGGACGCAAGTTGAGGAGCAGAGGCCTCGGTCTTGGAAAGAGGTCTGCACGCTGGTGGTTGCGAAAAGTCCGATGTCGATGGAGTATGTCCCACCGATATCAGTTGGAGGAGGGCTCCGGGCGTACTTTCCCGCTGAAGAAATAGCGGAGGTGTCCGAATTCTGGAAGAACACCCTGGTACTCTATGTGTTAGGGAACAAGCCATTCTATGGACAAATTCGGGGCTATGCGGAGCGGGTATGGAGACCCAAAGGAAGCATGGAATTCTTCTCTCGGGAGAACGGGTTCTATTATGTCAAATTTGGGTTAGCGGAGGATGTGGCCAGGATCGTACAGGGAGGGCCTTGGTCATTCGATGGGAGGCTCATTATCCTGAAGGAGTGGACGCCGGAGCTACGGTGTGAGAAGGAGGCGCTGAACGCCATTCCAATCTGGGTCAGATTCCCTGAGTTCCCTGTACAGTATTGGAGTATCCCGCTGCTTATGAGACTTGCCAGTCTTATGGGGAAGCCGATCAAAGCAGACGAGGCCACCACTTTTCGTACCAGATTGATGTATGCTAGGGTCTTTGTGGAGATCAAGGCGGGCTCGGAGCTGCCAAGCACGATTGAGTATCAGGTTCCGTCAGGGGAGGTGCTGACACAGGCGGTGGAGTATGATTGGGTCCCCCCATGTGTTCTGGCTGTGAGTGCTTTGGGCACACTACCAGTGTGTGCAAATACAAGGGGAAGGAGACTGTCAGGCCACAGGTGGCTCGGACGGAAGCACCTGGGACATCGTCGGCACCCAGTCACTTGCCTGGGGAGACGAAGCCAACCAGACATATGGAGGATGACACAGGGATGGAGGTCGATAGGGGGCTGGAGGCAGGATCACCGAGGAGACAGGAGAGCACGCAGGGGGCGATGGTCCCGTTCAGGCCACAGAGGACCATCGTGACCAGGGGTATGAGCGAGGCTGGTAGCGGTCAGAGGGTGACGGAGACATCCCAGGCGATTCAGGTTTACACTAGCAGGAAAAGACACGCTCCGGCTTCACGGGAGGATATCCCTCAGGCGAGGGATCTGGACGACCAGTCTGAGGACAATCCTGACTGGACTGTTACTCTTAGCAGGATCCAGGCTCATCTAGCCCCTTCCTCCATGGTAGATGCAGTCATTGATAAGGCGGATGAGACACTTCCCTCGAGTGTCGATCCAGATGAGTTTCAGAGGGACCCCTCCCCTATTATTTAGATGTCGGTCCTAGCATGGAACATTAGGGGGGTGTTCCATTGGGCGATGGAGGGAGATTGGAGGGGTTCTGAGAAGAGAGTCGTGTGATATTGCTATCCTGCTGGAGACGAAGATTAGAGGGGCCGCTATGCTCTCGCGTAGGACTCCGGCAGACTGGGACCATATTCATAACTTAGATCTTTGTGATATGGCAAGGATCTGGGTTAGGTGAAAAAAGGTAGCTGGGAGGGGGTGTAGCTCCACAAATCAGAACAACTCATTGGCGTCACCTTCGAGAACAAGGGAGGGTTCCGTTTCATCCTGGGTGCTGTATATGGGCACAATGATCGGAGACTCCGGGAGGCTTTATGGGAGGACATTGTGCATCTGGGTCTTCTGGCGGACAACATGCATATTCCACTGCTTATCATGGGGGACTTCAATGCTATGCTGCTCCGACATGAGAAGGTGGGTGGTAGACCTGTTCCGGATCCGATCTTATATGACTTCCAGAGGTGCCTGCTTAGGTCAGGGATGCGAGGGCTGGAGCGAGCTGGGCATGCACAACAAGGCTACTCATAACCGGATTGCCTGTCAGCTGGATCGGGCCTTGGGCAATAGTGAGTGGTTCAGGTGCTTCCCGAACTCGGTGGCGGAAGGACTTGCGGCAGGTACTAGCGATCATTCTCCTATCCGGGTTGGCCTCTGTGAGAGACCCATTCAAAGGACGAGAGCATTTCGGTATAATAACAGCTGGTACTTGTCGGCTGGATATGAGGAGGTGGTTGTGGGAGAGATGCAACACTTTCCGGAAGGTACGGCTCAATTCCGCATGGTACACAAACTTAAGCAGCTCAAGCGGGCCATCAGGGGATGGGTGAAGTCGAGACCGCGGTCATCTCTGGCGGATAAAGAAGCCGAGCTTCGGGACACCCAGGTGGCACTCCAAGCTGACATTATGAACGGGGAGCTGGCGGCTAAGGAGAAGATCTTGATCGAGGAGATCAGCATCATGAGACTGCAGGAGGAGATTAGTGCGGCTCAGAGGGCCAAATGTACCTGGCTCAAAGATGGAGATCGCTGCACCAAATTCTTCTACGATGTGATCCGCACCCGTCAGCATCGGAACAGTATCCCCAGACTTCTGAATGCGGAGGGTCGCCTTGTTGGACATCCGGTGGAGATTCAGGAGGAGGCCGTCAGATTTTTACACTGACTTATATCAGCAGACGGACTATACTAGCACGTTCCCAGCCCTTGTCACGAAGAGACGGGTGACCCGTCATGGGAATAGTCTGCTCCTGGCGCCTGTGAGGATGGAGGAGGTGGAAGACATTGTGATGAAGGCAAATCCCAATAAGGCTCCCGGGCCTGATGGCTTCTCTTCCGGGTTCTTTAAGAGACACTGGGGGGTGCTTAAGGCCCCGGTCCTGGAAGCGGTTCAGGAGTTCTTTGTGTCGGGCAAGCTCCTGAAGGAGATGAACCACACATTTCTGACACTGGTTCCAAAGAAGGAGGGAGCGACATCACTTGCTGATTTTCGGCCCATTGCTTGCTGTAATTTCCTTTACAAGATTATCACTCATATTATGTGCAGGCGTATGGAGGTGATTATGCAGGATTTGGTGTCCCGAAACCAAGCAGCGTTCATCAAGGGCCGGTCGATAGCGGAGCACAGCCTACTAGCCCATGAGATGGTGCGGGAGTTCAACAAACCTGGGGGATGAAGGCTTGTGTGAAACTTGACCTTCGGAAAGCCTATGACACCGTCAACCGGGACTTCCTGTGTCACTTGATGCTTGCTATGGGATTTGACGAGAGGTGGGTTGAGAGGGTGAGGGAGTGCATCTGCTCCCCCACTTTCTCCGTCCTTATCCAGGGAACGCCACATGGCTACTTCAGGAGCAACAGGGGGCTGAGGCAGGGAGACCCACTCTCCCCGTACCTCTTTACCCTGGTGATGGAGTACTTTACATGTTTGATGGATTTGGCAGTGCATAGCATGAGGATTGTCCCCCTTTTTCGGTTGGTGAGTCCGGTTGTATCCTACTTGATCTATGCTGACGATTTATTGGTGCTTCCCCAGCCTACCTTGCGGGGTATGAGAGCGCTTTATGACCTTATGGTGCAGTTCGGGCGGTTATCTGGGCTCCAGCTGAACAGGGAGAAAAGCAGAGTCTATTTCAGCTCCCGGTGTACGCAGCAGGAGGAGAGGGCCTTCGCCTTGGGAGTGGACAGAGGTGAGCTTCCAGTAAAATATCTGGGAGTCCCGCTGACGGTCAACTATGCCAGAGAGCAGGATTGCCACAGCTTGGTGGATTTTGCTCAGAGGAGAGTGGAAGGCTGGCAGGCTGCGGGTCTATCGTTTGGCGGTCGGATTGAGTTGGTGCGGTCAGTTATTGTGGGTATCACGATGTTCTGGCTCCAGTCTATCCAGATCCCCACGGCTACTATTCGGAAAGTGGAGGCCATTTGTGCTGACTTCATCTGGAGGGGAGGGATGCATGCGATCTCCTGGGACCAGCTATGCCGCCCTAGGGAGGAAGGATGAGTGGGGTTGAGGCCTCTTCATGCGGTCAGGAAGGCAGCCTGTGTGAAGATGGCCTGGAGATTCATCAAGGGGGGTCACTCTGGGCGGAATGGATGGCAAATAGATACCTCAGGAGGAATAACTTCTGGGCCTGCAGAATTGACAACAATTTCTCGGTCACGTTTAAGGCCATTCTGAGGTGTCGACCGGTGCTGCAGACCGCTATCTGTAGGAGCATGAAGGATGGGACGACGACTGACCTTTGGCTTGATCCTTGGGTGGGTTCCAGATCCCTACTCGAGATTTTGGGAGGTCAGCTAGACAGAGAAGCGGGCAGGGGGCTCACTTGCAGTCGGGTTATCAGAGAAGGAGCTTGGAGGCCAGAAGGATATCCTTATACTGCTCAGCTTGCCGAGGAGATCCGACTAGTTACTATTGACGAGAGCCAGCAGGCGAATTCTTGGAGCTGGGCCGGTCCAGGTACGGGAGTCGAATCAGGCCTATTCTGCTTCAGTAGCTGCTACGACCTGGTTCGGACCCACCATGACCGGACTGAGGAGGTGGACTTCATCTGGGGCAAGGGGGTGGCACGGAAAATGCAATTATGTGCTTACCGTCTCCTACGAGGTAGACTGATGACGAGAGACAGACTCCTCAGGTTTGGGATGCAGATTCCGGACGCCAAATGTGTGCTATGTAGTGAGGATGAATCTATGGGACATATATTCTTTGTATGCCCGGTGTCTTGGCACATTTGGACCGAGCAGTGTTCGCAGCTGAGAGGAGGAGTTGGGGCGGATAGGGACATCCGGAGCATCCTCAGCTGGATTCGAGACCACAGTGGCAGGGATCCGGGGTGGGCTAGACGAGCCAGAGTTCGTCTCGCCGCGTCTGTTTGGCACATCTGGAAGGAGCGGAACAGACGTATTTTTGAGGGCTTGACTACCCCCCCTATTGGAATTCTACATAACATAGAATTCGATGTATCAGTAATG
Source organism: Iris pallida (assembly GCA_029216955.1). NCBI lineage: Eukaryota > Viridiplantae > Streptophyta > Magnoliopsida > Asparagales > Iridaceae > Iris > Iris pallida. The sequence goes on along the minus strand of JANAVB010011397.1, from coordinate 5,160,099 downwards.
GCCCCATAATACTATAGTTTGGGGTTCGAGAAGTTGTGATATTATGTACTGTAATACCTTTTTCGCTATATGCGAGGAATAAATTCACCCTTATTCCAATATATATATATATATATATATATATATATATATATATATATATATATATATATATATGTTGAAGAGAAATTATGAGATATTGGATATCTTCAATGTGGCGGCAAGGACTAAATAGTGCATTCTTGGTATAATGTTTGGCAGGGGCGGCCCTGGCGCAGGCCCACGACAGGCTGGGAGATGGCCCAGGGCCTAAAACTTATAGGGGCACCAACATGAAAACATCTAGAATAGAACAAGAATGTACTATGGGCCACCCTTAATTAAAGAGTTGTGTGTAGTGGTTATCATGTTAGCCTTATATACTAGAGGTCCTTAGTTCAAATCTTGGTGGCAACAATTTTTTTGTTATATTTACTTTTATTTTAGTTACTTTTTTTTTCACATTATGTATAGGGGCCCAATTTCGAGAGTTCGCCTTGGGTCCTATTGAGCTCAGGGCCGGCCCTGATGTTTGGCTTTTTCCGCCTTTAGTCTTCCCTATGCTCCTAGTTCTTGGTATAATGCTAGCTTCCTAGTAAGACATGATAGTTATGAATAACACATTCAGGCAAATAGTAACACAATGTGATCATTAATAGTACATGATTCTTCCTAATCTACCATTGGATGCAGGTATAGACATGTAACATCTAATTGCACCAAAGTCCTACAATGCTTGGATTAGGGAAGCAAAGATGCAGCCATTAAGATGTTAGGTGTCCATACCTGCATTACAATAATCTGGAAGAAATAGGGAAGCAAAGCTTATAAGATGTCAGCCAAGAACGATGTGGCAAATACAAAGTGTACTTTGACAATGAAAATCTGGAAGTAAAAGCTTGGCGATTTTGGCAAAGAACTACAATTGATGAATGCCTGTATTACTTGCATAGCTCTCACATATCATTTTGTTGTGTGCTTGCTGATATGGCTAGTATATTAGTATCGTTAGTTACTGTATGGTATATTGGGAGCTAATGCGGTATCTTTAATAGTGATATGATATTCATATAATTTATATCGTTTGGATTGTATATAGTTTTTGGAGCTATTGTGGTATAGTCAGTAGTATCATGCTAGTAAAGAACCTAACAATGTGGTTCAAGAGAAAGTTATAAGTCTCCTAGTAATTTCGAGCAAAGATAGAGGTAAGAGTGTAATCAGCCAACCTTGAATCCGGGCCATAAACTATCATATAATTTTTCAAAATTTTATTTTAAAAAGAGAGGAAAAAGAGATCTTTATACTTCTTCCCACATCAGTTTACGTTTACTGTATAGGTTACAATACACGTGCACTCCACTTTATACACCAGTCGAAGTACTATGGACCTATAAGGCCAAGACTATTTAACAGTCTAACAGGTCCTTAATATCAAAACTATAAGAGACATGTACCTAAATTTTCTTTAATTTTGTTGATGTGGAGTGTAAATATTTTGGATGAGAGAGTGAGCCTCCCACTCAAGTTCCTATCCGAGGTAGGATTTAAAGAGACTACCTAAAATGAAATAGAAAGGAGATATACTATCTTAGAGTACCTCACAGGCTGAAGCGTAAATGTCAAACAAAATAAGATAAATAGCCTTAGTGGCGATGCTCATCAATCGTGCAGTAGTAGAAACATGACAGAGACAAACTTCTTGTAGCTTAACTTTATCCTAAATGAAGTGGTAATCGACCTCAATATGCATGGTTCACTCGTAGAAGAGCAAATTCTCAGCTATATGAATAACAACATTATTGTGCCATAAAGGCTGGACAGCTAGTGGGAACACCAGGATCTGTCAAAAGGCTTTTGAGCCAAATATGATCTACGATTGCATGTGCCATGCCACAATATTTAGCTTAGCAGAAGAACGGGCGTCAACAATCTTTTTCTTGCTCCTAAGTGACCAAGTTACCTCCAAAGAAAGTGTAGTGACCACTAGTAGAGCGACGACAATCAATGGAGTCAACATAATCAACATAAACATCGGTTGTACGAGACAGAGGATGGTTAGTAGGAAAGAGCATGTCCCGAAGATGTCTTTAAGTAGCAGAGAATACGTTCAATCACATGAATGATAGATAATAGGAGCCTACATATAATGGTTGATTGTGTAGACAACAATGGGGATGTCTAGACGAATTATTGTAGGATATATAAGTTCATTGACGGGATGAATATATATGTTGGGCTACCCCGCGCAGCGCAACTTCCGCGCAGCACAACTTGCGCGCCGCAGGCCCGCGCAATTTTCTACCGCGCGCCGTGCTTGCGCGCACCTTGCGCCGTTGGCAGTTTTGTCCGCGCGCGCAGCGCACCCGTGCATCACTCTAAATGACTGTTTTTGTCCGTTTAAATTGTTTTGTAGCTAAAATCTTGAAAACTCAAAACATGAAAGTTGTAGATCTTTGTCTTTGCTTCAAGAATCGTCTTGGCTCACTTTAATCAGAGTTCATATGTGACTTAATAGTTTCAATCACACATGGGTGTTCTCGATCTTCTTTGCATGTTTTCTATACTTGGCCTAAATTGCGACGACCCGACTTGACACTTGATAGTCTTGAGATAGTAACTTGAACTTGACTTGAACATGATAATATGAAGCCGTCTTAATAACTATTGATAGTGGCCCGTCGAGGCGCACTCCAGACAAGTACTCTTGACATGACAAGTAAACCTGACATGACATATATAATCTTGATTGTTGTTGCGACGGCTATTCTTGTCTTGCTAGTGTAACTCTTGCCTTGATCCCGTGGTTGATTGTGCTTGTACAAGCTATATGTCTCGTCTTGCATCATGTCTAGGACATGGATTCTTGGTTAACACGGTCAGGGATCTTCTTTGCATTTTTTTTAGAAAAAGGGTAAATTTTATTCCAAACTTAATATATATATATATATATATATATATATATATATATAAGTCATTTATGTAGTGTCCCGCTCTCGGCGATACGTTGTGTGACTGGAGGCTAGAGCATGTCAGTCAGAATAAATCATCTTTGGAAAACATTGTCGGTATCGATTGATCGGGATCAGTAAAACTAAGAGCATTTCCAATTCATGGATTGTCTCTGATGGCTTTCAGTTCCAAAATACAATGAATCGTGGTTGGCGAGAATTCAATATAGGAGCTTCTTCCCATTCTTTTCATTGTTGTTTTGTTGGACATTTTCGTTGCATAATTTTGATGAATATGTTTTCGTGTTGTTTTCGATGATGGATTTCATTGTTCATTTTCATCGACTTCTGTATTTATTTCGAATATTGAGAGAAAGAGAAAGGAGGAAAGAAAGAAATATGTTGATCAATTGTTGGTGCAAAGGTGGACGCATAGGCGAGACGTAATTGTTGCACAAGCCCCTCTCTCTTTTGGATCTCTTTATTTTGGTGAGTGATTTCGATCTTTCGCGTTCCTGTTTTCGCGTCTTAAAAAAATCTCTCCTTTCTTTTCTTTTGTTGTGTCCCTACGATCAATGATACCGTAATAAAAAAAGATAAATTAAAAAAAAAAAAATTGTATGTCAGAAATATAAAACTATTGCTATACTTATTAATGAAAGATAATTGCATGTTTCATATCATATGTGTCGTAGAAAGGGAACCGTAAGGTAAGTAAATGATATGAAAGGAAGAAAGGAAGGAAGAACAAAGTTACACTCTATAGTATGAGAAGAAAGAAAGAGAGAAATATTTACTTGTTGTTTAATTGTTGCAATTGAAATATTTTAATATGATAGAAGTGCATATCATGCATTAATCTTGGACAAGTTGTGCACAAGGTATAGTCTCTCGAGCAATTTTCAGGGCACTTGAGCTAGTGTTGGCCTAGGAGAGAATGAGACACCCTGAGGCTTGTACGTCCTCGAGGTCAGGGGGTGTCATGTCTATTAGAAAGATAGACTTGTACATCTCAACTTCTAACTATGGAAAGTCATCCATGGACCGTCATGTAGTTAGGTCACACGTATAATATACGCAAATTGTTCTAATCCAGTCAGTCGCTGGCAAGAATCACTGCATAAGCAATATTTCTATTGTTTAATGTTTCTTATTATGAATTGTTAAAGAAAATCTAGAATAAATAGGAAGATCACTTAATAATAATAGCTAGCTCATATAACTACTATGTTGATTATGGTGAGTTGGGTTAATTCGTCGCTCACCAGTACATTTTTATTTTTATGTGCTGACCCACGTTTTCATAGGTATTTGAGAGGCAAAGGAATATTCAGAGGCATTAGAAGCTTGTCCAAATCCAGTGAAATTCGTTCGACGTCTCGAAGCTTCCAATTCAAGTTCTTAGAAGTTTTCTTTTGAAGGTGTTTCATCTTTTCTTTAGTAAAGAAATATGATGTATGAACATTATGGCTATTTTCGATTTCAAAAAGATGTAAGCTAAGTTTGACATTTTGAGTTGGCCAGAAGAGCCTTTTGTAATCCCGTTTCAAAATTCAAATTATCAATAAAAGAATAATTTTGTTCCAATTTCATTGTTATTATTTGGTATTCTGCATTAAAGTTCCAATGTTTCATTATCTATTCATTCTATTTTGTTAATGTGCAAGTCAATGCCTTATACAAGTGCCACTTAGGTTTGTACGACATCATGTCCAGTGGCGACTTAATAATCCTCCGATATCGGGGCAAGACAATTTATGACTGCCACTGTCTTGGCTACTAGCACCAAGACCCCTTGCATTTAATTAAATTTTTGCCGAGTTGGGATTTGAACCCACGCCAACTCCTCTCTCTTACTAGTTCTACTGCTCGGCTGCCCCCTTGGTGGTGATATTATGTATGTATCAGATAGACACTAAGAAGAAGTTTCTCATATCTTGATGCTTGACTTGAGCATCATGGTGCCAAAATCATGTAGAGACATGTTTTGGGTTAGGGAATCTACAAATTGCCAACTATGCCAAGCACACGTGTAAACAAATATCACTTTGGCTACAAGTCAGCTACAGATATGGTTTAGAAGCGCGTCCATGCAGCTGAATTTAATATAGATGATTGACAAATTTAAAAGATCCATAGATGACAGTTGTTTTAGATCACCTTATCTGTTTTCTCTTTTGGTATCATTCGGCGGTAGTCAATCTCACTTCCAACAAAGAATTTCTTACAATTTTCATCCAACTTGGCTAAAAAAGCTTGGAAAATATCCCGCTGCATGCCATCCTGCAATTCCAGGACCAAAGATAGAAGTTAATAAGCCTGACATCTACAGCCTGTATGGCTTACCTTCGTATTCAATGAAGACTTAATTATCCCGATACAATATTTCCAACAATTACCAATGTTTAAGGATAGGATACGAAGGCTTCATATATGCCAAACCATAAGTAGAGATATTTCATATTAAACCAAACATCGACAATACTGACATCTTCAAAATTTTCACCAAATGAAACAGATGATGTTGTAACGACCTAAAGGATAAAAAACAGAACATCTTTCTTCTGTTAAACTAAGAGAATGTTTTACCTTGCTAATATAAACTGATTACCATGGTTAGCTCTTTCATCATGTATTTTAAAAAGAAAACTCAAACTGGGCATTTTAAGTGTTACAAGATAATTAGAAAGACCTACGTATTTAGCTTAATTTCATTTGAGAACTCCATGAACCATAAAAGTAACCATAAAAGTAACCATAAAAGGGATGTTGCGAAAAAATCATTGTCCCATAAAGTCTCCATAGATAAAATGAAAGATAACTCGAAAACAATCAGGATTTACTTTTCCCCTTTTCCCATATCATGTAGTTATTTCTATCAACATCACAAGTAAACAACACATACCGTCTATGAAGAACTTTAAATCCTAACAAGCTTGATCTTTATAAGGGATTCATAAACTTGAGTCTTGACAGCTATTAGTTCAAAGCTATGTCACATGGATACAGGATAAGAATACAAGTCAAATTCATTGATTCACAATTTTCCGAAAGCTCGTATATATATATAGCAATTTTCAGGTGAGAAACCATATCTTATAGGAGAAGATGAGAAAGTGATTGTAGACCGTTAGATTAAAACCAACGGTGTAGATATTGTAACACATACCAAATTAAATATTTCCTTCTAGTGGTAGTCCACATATATTATCTTCTGTGTTTGCTCCCTAAATATGAAAGTAGCACGCGACAACTTACGAACATATAGAATTTTCTACAACTTGTCAGTGTCCGCTTGCACCGTCAGATTTTCATTAACGTTTTAGATCTTTCAGTTCTTTTCGATCCTATGTATTACTCACTCTTTAGAACTCATCATGCTGCCATGGACCCATGAACCCATGCAGCATTGAGCTGTGCCAAAGACCACACAACATTAAACGGAACTTGCCTTGCCTGGTCGATGTTTGTCTATATTGATTCCTGTTTGAAGAGCTAATAAGCACTGCTCTCGAGCACTATTTCATCACCCGTCCGAGCCCGATCGGAGGTCATCACCGTGGACATTGATACAACCCTTCCTTTCACAATCTGTTTGAGAGTTCCATCCCGAAACTAGTAATCGTCTTCGGCAAACGTCCCACGGTATCGCCACCTTACCAAAGCAGTTTCTCACACGAGTTCTCATTAAGCTTGTGCCGAAAAATCAGGCTCATGAACATTAACCAAACTTGCAGTACAATAAAGTTGTTGCTGGTTTCGTGGTGTTGGCTTCCATGTCATGGAGAAAGGGAAGAGAAAAACACACACACACACATATAGTAACATAGAATTATTATTTCAGCAAATATAACCTAAACTATAAATAACTTTGGATTAACTAGTGCAATCAAGTCATTGACAATAGTCAACAAACATAAAGGATGGTAATAGAGAGAAAAAGGCGAGAAAGAGTGGTGGCTGAGGAGGTGAAAGGGGTCTGGTGGGAAGAGGAGCAGAGGTGGGTTCGTTTAGGGCATTTGAGTGTCATTTAATGTTAAAAGGTCATTCTATTGGATGGTAGCAGGCCAGAGCAGTTAGCCCACTACTTAACCAGACATGACCCACCAAATTATGTGATTTGCAGATTCGAACAATTCCTAATGAATCCAATTTCGCATTTGAAATTAAAAAAAATTGTAGTTAAGGATTCACATATCAGTTCGCGAATCCGGATGAGTTCAGCACAATTCATGAACTTACGCTCTTAGTCATTTTGGCAAAATACTTGCTACATAACTTCAAAAGAAAAGAACAGCAATTCATTTCATTAGCATCCTTGGTTTGGTTTTTATTGGTTAGCTATGAATACTCAGTCAAAGAAGGCTCAAACAAACTTAACTAGTACTTACAAATGGTTTTCAGGACAACAATCCTCTATATGCAAATGTGACGAGGGAAAATATAGACGATATAGGGGGCTTGTTAAAATGCCTAGACGGTTAGCTGGTGGCGGGTGACTTTTGTAGGACATGCTACAATTCATAGAAGGATCATTGGCAGATGGGTAACGTTCCATATGGTCATTTAGTTCAAGCTCATATACAGAAGCAAGCTTCTAATATTCGAACCCAAACTATGAAAAAAGCCAACAGGAAGAATAATGTGTTATCCCAAAACACATCTTTTGATGAAAAATGGAAATCTCGATCTCTTATTTCCAGAGAGACAAAAAATTCGTTCTCCTAAGAGAGAGATGAATACTCGTTCTCAACCGAAGTTGATGCAACGAGATGAATGATCGCTCTCAACCAGAGTTGATGCAACGATATGAATAATCGCTCTCAACCGGAGTTGATGCAACGATATGAATAATCGCTCTCAACCGGAGTTGATGCAACGACTTTGCTGGGATGATAAAAATCACCGTTGCTCAAAACAAGATTCGTCTGATTGCGGTATGATCCCAGGAACCAGCAAGTTCGAAAGAACTTCTGGAATGCTCGCTGTCACCTCCTTTACGAACTCGAAGAACTCCTTAGGACTTCAATGGCGGCGGCAGCACTTCTCTTCGTCTCTTTATTTTAGCGTAAGTCCTTAATGAAGGCACGAAGAAACTATTTACAGAGAAGGGTCGAAACCCTAATCCTATTCATGGCCGTAACTGATTGCGAAAAGATAAGAGTGAATAATGGAAAGATTTGAATGAATTAAATTCAAATTCCACAATAAACGAATCTGTTCAATTAACTCAATCTTTCCATAACCGTTCAAATCTTCCAATCAGCCACATCATACGCCACCTGCGCCCCATAATCGCTCAGCCAGTCAACCTGAGCGCGTAGCTACGAAGCCAGCAGCACATGCGCACCCAGCGCCGCAGCCCCACTGCTCCTGCGCGCCTGCGCTGCGACTCGCGCAGAGACGAGTGCACCAACTGCGCACAATGCGCCTTGTGCCGATATTGACGTGCTAAGTGCAAAGTGCCACAACAAAATGCCACTTTACGCCCTTGAGTCTGAGTCCGAGTCGCTAAGCCCCTTCGGAGCTTAGCTCCATAAGAAAATTATCCTATGAGCATGACAAAAAGCATTAATGCTTCTTTGTTGGTTTAGCCTTCTTTCCACTAGAAAAATACCCCCGCATGGCACCCATGTGCCTCTCCATACTTCATATGATCTCTCAACACAAGCAAAGCTTTATATAGAGATACCATCCATTTGGTTTTTCCAATGTGGGACTATCTTTCTAGTTTCTAAAGCAAAATACCAACAACAACAAGCAAAAACACTAACAATCCCTTATATATCTCTATATATGGGTTGAGCGTTTCCCACAGTGACTGTTCATCATACATTAGGATAGATGTCGCTACGACTTGAATCTTTCTGCATAGGTTAAATGACAGCATAATGCAAGAATAGACTAAGCGCCTTGAATTCTGCACCATAACTGCAATTCTTCTCACTCACATAATGACATCAACTGCGCTTCTGGCTGCACATTAAAGGTCTTGTGTCAGCCTGGTTTCGATGTATGTATCTTGGGTATCTACAAGATTTCCCTCAAGAGACGGCCTACATCTCTATCCATACACTCTAGGTGAGTTCTTTTAAAAAGTCTTTGGCATGAAGCATTTTGCTTTCTTGCGGTGCTACACCGCTATGACATGGCCCAAGGCCGAGGCACTGCCTCATGTGGTGTTATACCACCTGTAGCATGAGGTCTAACCTCTTTGTAGTGCCAAACTGCATGAAGCCTTTCGCTTCCTTGTGGTGTTACGTCGCCGTGACATGGCTTGCAAAGCCGAGACAATGCCTCATGTGGTGTCACCCACTGTAACATGAGGCACGGCCTCTTTGTAGTGCTGCCTACCACTCTTTATTATACAGCATTAGGCCCTCTTGCCTATATGCGGTGCTACGCCGTTGTGACTTGGCCCGAAGCCGAGGTTTTACCCTCACAAGGTACCTCATGTGGTGTTATCCCACTGTAGCATAGACTAATGCGCTCCTTTGTAGTGTTATGCTACCCGTGCTTCCTGTAAAGCACGCTAGACATCCCAGATGTCGAGAACTTATTAAGGCTTCCAAGCTATCCTCCTACAGGACTTTGTTCTTTGTAAAGAACAATCAGTAGACAACAGTGATTCTAGGTTCATAACCCCGCAATGTCCCAAAGGGATTGCCTACTGCTCCTGATATTCTTCCAGTCAATGGTTCTTCTTTGAACTAAAAGCTAGATACCTAGTAGATTTATCTTTGAACTAATAGATAAAGCTTTGTAGTAGAATTACAAAGACATAATATCATAGTGTCTTCAAGTCCATCTTACCTGTTGTGTCCTCAACCAGCTGGCGCTTGAGACCGTTGGTGAACGGATCTGCCAGATTCTCCTGACTCCGAACATCCACTACGACAATGACTCCTCTTTCAATAAGATCATTTAACACCATGTGCCTTAGACGCACAGTCCTCATCTTGCCATTGAAGAGGTCATTTGATGCCACCGCTGCAGTCGCCTGGTTGTCGCAGTATATCGTACCGCCGGTATCTGCACACCAATCATTGGAAGATCATACATGAGCTCCCGAAGCCATTCTGCTTCATCTGCTGCAACCGCCAGTGCATATAACTCAGATTCCATAGAAGAGTGAGACAACATAGTCTGCTTCTTCGACTTCCACGATATAGCAGCTCCACCCATGGAGAAAACATATCCTCCTGTGGACCTTTCACTCTCTACTTCTGAGCACCAGCTTGCATCGCTGAAGCCCTCCACTTAGGGGTGCAACTTGGGCGGGTTGGGTCGGGCTTAAGGTCAACCCGAGCCCAACCCGATGAATCATAAGTCTAGTCCGAGTCCAAGCCCAACCCGACCTCAGGTTCAACAGATGAAGCCCAAGACCAAGTCCGGAGGATCGGGTTGGACTCGGGTTAGGTCGGATCCATCAGGTTTATCGGACTTTAATATAATATTTTAAATAATTTTAAATATAAGTAATATTAAATACATAATTAAATAGCAATCAAGTCTTGATAATTTAAAATACAACTGAAATAAGATTTAAGATAAAGAGTTGAAGAGTTTGGGTAGAGAAATTTAGATTTTAATATATATATATATATATATATATATATATATATATATAAAGTCGGGTTTCGGATTCTTCGGGTAACCCGAGCCCAACCCGATTTTTGATCGGGTTCAAATATTTCGACCCAAATCCAAGTCCGAAACCGAATATCTTCAACCGTAACCCAACTCATTAACGGATTTATCCGATCGGGCTCGGGTTTAGCCCACCCAAGTTGCACCCCTACTTCCACTACTTTTGGATCTCTGCAGTACTACAGTGCATACTTCTGAGTCCTTTTGAGGTATCTCATGACCCTCTTCACAGCTTTCCAGTGCTCCATCCCTAGATTGCTCGTGAACCGACTTAGCATCCCTACGGCAAAAGCTATGTCAGACCTTGTGGCAGTAGTCGCATACATCAAACTCCCGATGACGCTTGAATACTCCAAGTATCTGACGCTTTTCCTTGGATTTGGCTTCAGCTTCTTGTCACACCTATACGGCGTATCGATCCCTAGAAGATTCTGATACCCATAGCGTGTGAGCATCTTCTCAATGTAATGAGACTGTGACAATGCCACTCCAGTTTCTGTCCGGATGATCTTTATTCCCAGGATAACATCAGCTTCCCCTAAGTACTTTATATTGAACTTAGATGAGAGGAACTTCTTTGTCTCAGTGACACTTGCTAGATCTTTACCCAAATCAGCATGTCGTCCACGTCGAGACAAACGACAACTCCTCTCCCGTCAGCAAACTTTGTGTACACACACTTATCCGTCTCGCTGACCCTCTAGCCGTTTGATCTTATGAATTTATCAAACTTCTCATACCACATCTTGGAAGCTTCCTTCAGACCATACAGAGATTTCACCAACTTACAGACTTCGTCTTCGAGGTCTTTGACAATCCTTCTGGCTGTTGCATGTAAATCTCTTCAGTCAATTCACCATTCAGGAAAGCGGTCTTAACATCCATCTGATGGATTACCAGCTTGTGAATTGCGCTCAGAGCAATCAACATCCTGATGGTCGTCATCTGAGCTACCGGAGCATATGTGTCGAAATAATCGATCCCCTGCTTCTGAGAAAATCCCTTGGCAACTAACCTTGCCTTGAACTTGTCAACAGTTCCATCGGCCTTCATCTTCTTCTTGAAGATCCATTTACATCCGATTGGTTTTGCTCTTTCAGGCAGATCGATCAACACCCACGTGTTGTTAGAGGTTATCGAGTCATACTCATCATTAATAACCTCCTTCCAGAAGATAGTATCTCTGGTCTTCATCGCTCATCATAGGTAAGCGGGTCTGCTTCCATATAATAGGTGACGAATTCCTTTCCGAAGTCCTGTCTTCTCACTCGCTTAGATACATGTTCTGTGAGTTCTGGTTCAATAGTTGTTTCTGTAGCAACATCTTCTTGGACTACCTCTTTGTAAGGAACTTGAGCCTCCTGCGCACTTGCATTGTTCTCCGGAATGTCTACGAGAACAATATTCTTGTGCCTTGCAAATTTATCTTCAAAGAATTCTGCATCGCGAGATTCAATGATATGATTTGACTCAATATCAAAGAACCTCCGAACATCAGCATAACCCAGGAATATAGTCTTCGTAGTCCTTGTTTCCAGCTTCTGAATCTTCAAATCCGGAAACTTCAGATACGCTAGACACCCCTACACTCGAATGACATTCAAGTTAAACCAGAGTTCATGAGGAGTGACTTCTGAAGTTGCATGCGGCACTCTGTTCAATATGAACGTAGCCGTAGGCATTGCTTCACCCCAGAAGCAATTTGGAAGACCCGCAGTTAATAGCATTGAGTTCTTCATCTCTGTTAACGTTATGTTCTTTCTTTCTGCAACACCATTTGATTGAGGGGAGTACGGAGCAGTTGTCTCGTTGATAATTCTAATTCTATGTTCTCTGCAGAACGATGCGAATTCATGAGACCTATACTCGCCACCTCGATCACTTCTGAGTTTATTGAGTTGTTGTCCGGTTTGACGCTCGACTTCAGCCTTGAAGTCCTTAAACTTCTCAAACGTTTCATCTTTAGACTTGAGCAGATAAACGAACGCGTACTTTAAAAAGTCGTCGATGAAAGTAATAAAATACTTCATCATGGCCTTTGTGGAGAACTGTTTGAAGTCACAGATATCTGAGTGTACCAACTCTAGAAGATCTGTACTTCGGTTTATCCGCTTGAACGGTTTTCTTGTGATCTTTGTCTGCGCACAGACCTCACACTTCTCCAACTCCTTACCCTCACATTTGGAGATAAGCCCTAGACTAGACATCTTGTTTATTCTTTTACAATGAACATGTCCTAGTCTATTATGCCACAACTCAAGAGAATAACCAGAAGGAGAGACTGCATTCACTATCTCTATAGAGTTACAAGTTGAAGTTTGAACATCCCTTCGGTGCAAAAAACCTTCCCGAAGTATGTTCCTTTATAGGACATAATAACTTGACCAACGTTAATGTCCATCCTCAAGCCTGCGTTGCAGAGCAGACTTCCCGAGACCAGGTTCTTGGGTATGGCCGGTACATGCTTCACATTCTGAAGCGTCAGCGACTTCCTCGAAGTCAGTTGCAATACCACCGTCCCGATCCCGTGTACTTCAGTTTGTGTCTGGTTCGCCACCATAACCTTCTCCGAGACAGGTTGGTATGTGGTGAACCACTCATTCTTTGAGCAAACATGACATGAGGCCCCAATGTCTATCCACCAGTCCGTGTCAATTCCAACTGAGTCAACCTGCGCAATCTAGCAACGAAGTTAGCCTCACCTTGCTCCTTTTGTTTTGGTTTTTTTTTTGCAGTCCCTCTTCCAGTGGCTTTCTTGTCACAGTTGAAACAAGTCTCAGGATCTTTGGACTTGGACTTGGACTGAGCCGACTTCACGTTCAGATGATGAACGTCTTTTTCTTTTGGTAGGGAGCTTTCTGCTTTCCTTTGGAATTTTCTCCTTACACCATGTTTATAGCCATCTGCTTGGACAATGCGTTCACTTTGAGTTGAGCCCTCAACTCATCTTCAACATGTATCCAGTGCAAGAGACGTTCCAGATCCACTTCCATCTTCTTGCGGTGCATGTCTGCGATGAAGTTGCTCCACCTAGGTAGGAGCTTGGCGACAATACCCCCGACGACAAAAGCATCGACCAAGGGCATGCCGTCATCCGCCAGCTTCTGATGTAACTTGAGGAACTCCTTGACTTGAGGCAACATGGTTTTGTCGTCCTCGAACCGCATCCTCCAGACCTTTTCGGTCACGTGGACCTTGTTTTTGTTTTCATCTGCCTTGTAAAGATTCTCTACAAACTCCCAGACGTCCTTTGCATTGACCGTCTTGTTATATGACTCCGCTAGAGAGTCCTCCATCGAGTTCTGGATCAACTTGCAGAGGTGGTTATTCCGTCTCCACTTCGACTGCAAAGCCATGACTTCAGCAACCCTTCGAGTAGGGGTGAGCAATGGTTCGGTTCGGGTCAAACCGAACCGATTTTATAAAAACCGAAAAAACCAAAAACCAAAATTTACAAAACCGTAAACCGACCGGTATACATCAAAACCGAACAGAACCGAACCGATTTAAATGCTTCGGTTTTGGTCGGTTCGGTCCCATAAAGCCAAATAGAAATGTCACAGTTGCTTGTTGGCTTTACCAAATGTCACAGCTAGTTACTTAAAAAACATAAACTAAATTTGCAAATCCAAAAATTTGTGTCAGAAATTGTTCAAAGACACCAACGTTGCTTGTTTGCTTCACCAATCTCTTAAGTCTTAAATGTTAATATATAACTATCCACTAATTGTTGACAAACACCAACATTTCAAAAGATCCATGATGCAAAAATAAACAAAAACCAAATTCACAGCTAGCAAGAGTGAGATAATGTGTGATCTGAGAAAGCTAGGAACAAAAATAAACATAAACCAAATGCTATCATACGATCACTTTGACAAAGCTTGTGATAAAAAATTATGCTAAATAAAATCAATTGTTTCTGTGTTTTGATTCTTACTTGATGTATCCACTGGCCCATTGAGCTCCCAGCGTACATGCTTCCTCTTCGCAACCATCCTCTTCGGGAGAGGGGAGTGTGAGAGAGTCCTCTTCAGGAGGGAGAGAACACGGGAGAGTGAGAGAGAGAAACAACATGACAGATTTAGGGTTTTTTTTGTATATAGAGAAAGGTCAAAGGAAGAGAGGGGGAAGTTCTTCTAGAGAGGTCAGAAGAAGAGGCGGGCAGCATAAGAGAGGAGAGAGAGAGTGTTTAGGTTTAGGAATTTTCTTTTAAACATGAGGGGTAAAAATGGTATAACAATAAATTCGGTTTTCGGGTCGGGTCAGGAACCGAATCCTGAAATCGCGACCCGAACTGAATTAAGTCGGTTTTTACTCTCAGAAACCGAATATCGATCTGATTAATTTATAACCGACCCGATTAGCAATTTCGGGTCGGTTCGAATCGGTTTTGGGTTAAAAACCTATAATTGCTCACCTCTACCCTCAAGCATTTTCACCTTTTGGAATCAAAAGCTCAGGATCTGTCAACACATAGTCGACGCTCATGAGTTGAAGATTGAGGCTGACCTTTCTTTTCCAGACGTTAAAGTGCTCCATGTCAAACTTCTCAAGTTTAAAACTTGTATCGAGAAGTTGTGCACGGTTGTTCTCCATCAGATCCGAATCTTGCTTTGAGATTGTTATTCCCGAAACAGATCATTTGATGGAAAATGAAAATCTCGATCTCTTATTTCCAGAGAGACAAAAATTTCGTTCTTCTAAGAGAGATGAATACTCGTTCTCAACAGAAGATGCAACGAGATGAATGATCTCTCTCAACTGGAGTTGATGCAACGATATGAATAATCGCTCTCAACCGGAGTTGATGCAACGATATGAATAATCGCGCTCAACCGGAGTTGATGCAACGACTTTGCTGGGATGATAAAGATCACCGTTGCTCAAAGCAAGATTCGTCCGATTGTGATCTGCTCCCAAGAACTAGCGAAAGAACTTATGGAACGCTCGTTGTCACCTCCTTTACGAACTCGAAGAACTCCTTAAGACTTCAATGGCGGCGGCAGCACTTCTCTCTTTGTCTCTTTATTTTAGCGTAAGTCCTTAATGAAGGCACGAAGAGAGTATTTATAGAGAAGGGTCGAAACCCTAATCCTATTTCTAGCCGTAACTGATTTCGAAAAGATAGGAGCGAATAATGGAAAGATTTGAATGAATTAAATTCAAATCCCATAATAAAGGATCTGTTCAATTAACTCAATCTTTTCATAACCGCTCAAATCTTCTAATCACCCACATCATACACCACCTGCACCCCATAGCCACTCAGCCCGTCAACCTGCGCATGTAGCTGCGAAGCCCGCAGCACCTGCGCGCCCAGCGCCGTAGCCTCGCAGCACCTGTGCACCCAGTGCAGCAGCCCCACGGCACCTGCGCTGCGACTCGCGCAGAGACGAGCGCACCAACTGCGCACAATGCGCTTTTTGTCGATGCTGACGTGCTAAGTACAAAGTGCGCCAACAAAACGCCACTTTACGTCCTTGAGCCCGAGTCCGAGTCCGAGTCCGAGTCGCTAAGCCTCTTCGGAACTTAGCTCCATAAGGGAATTATCCCATGAGCATGACAAAAAGCATTAATGCTTCTTTGTTGGTTTAGCCTTCTTTCCACTAGAAAAATGCTCCTACATGGCACCCATGTGCCTCTCCACACTTCATGTGATTTCTCAACATAGGCAAAGTTTTATATAGAGATACCATCCATTTGGTTTTTTCAATGTGAGACTATCTTTCTAGTTTCTAAAGCAAAATACCAACAACAAGAAGCAAAAACACCAACAATATGTAGGAATAAGGAAAAGGATATTTGCAAATGGGAATTGCGTTCATCTCTTAATGCACAATATAAGCAATAGAGAAAAGTTAAAATGCATTTCTATGGAATATATTCTGGAGTTACAATGCCATTATTATCATACACTAAAAATGACTTAATTAATGAATGGATACTATAGATATTACCGAATGTTATGACTCAACCTACTGCATCAAATGTGAAAGAAGACTTTAACAGGTGATTTTCAAATCAGTTTTAAGTTACAATCTAAATCATCATAAAGGATAACTTACCTGATTCAAATCCTCAGGTGCTCTATTACTAGTAGCCACAAGAACTGTCCCACTACTGAGTAATCTGCTTAGAATTCCAGATAATGCCACGATAGCAAATACATCAACGGTCTGTATTTAAAATGACAAAAATGAAATTAGTAATGCATAAATTATTACAACTGAACTACATATTACATAATTTCTTCAGTTTTTAGATTTGAAGTTATCTAAAAGTTGATGATTAAATCGTTGAATATATTAAGAGCAAATAGAAATTTGGTTCTGAATTACTCCAGTGTACAGTTTCTCATTCTTGCCAATGACCTGCATTATTACTAAGGTTATACGATAGCATATCAAGCTCAATTTATTGCTGCACGCAAGAAATTCCATAACAGGTTATAGTCGTTATTTCCAGGTTAAAGTCCCCCCCCCCCTCCATTCTCCCTGTTCAAACCCTCTTCCATCAGAAAATGGGGTCATCTATGGTCCATAGGTGCACCAGAAAATATCCACAAAGAATTGCTAAAGTTCTATGACCCGCTGTGTCAACCCTCTGTGCCAAGTTCCTAGAAAGGAAACTGTGAGCAAGGAGGGCCTCGAGATTAAAATAAGGCCTGGTGGTCAGTAGGTAGACCTGGTTTTGTGATCCTGCAGTTCAAGCTAATACAAGCAAGAAGCACCTTCTAAGCTTCCCTGAACTAAAAAATAGTCTAGACAGAGAATCCCCTTTTATAGTTAGGGAACTTGGAGGGTGTTCCTTGGTTGCATGAACTTAAATTTCAAGACCAAAAAGGTAGGTCTCTTCCTCCTTATCACGTCAAAATAAAGGTAAAAGAAAAATAAAACCGCTTCTATTTGCACACAAGAAACCGTAAAAGCAACAAACCCGTTATTCTCAGTTTAAGTTACTCTCAAAGTTGTTGTAACGAACATCCAAGACAAAGATTCATAGTACCTGTATCTCATCAAAACAAAGAATGCTCGCCCCACAGTGCTTTGTTTGTTGATCAACAAGAAACTTATCTGCTACTGCAGGAAGAATATGTTTGGTTTGTACCTCCTGCCTATATCTCTCTTCTCCAACTAACCACTCTTTCACTTTCGTATCAAATGGGAGATTTGTAATCCAACTAAGAATTCTTGACTGGGAAGATTTTTCTTCAACTTGATTCTTCCACACATTATGCATGTGTTGATTTATCTCAAGCATTGCCTGCAGACAAAGGTGATGAGCTGATGGACCTCATGGAAACTAGAACAAAATGGGATAAATCAATTACATTTATGATCCGTGCCTAATGAGTGTAATGTAGTCAAAGTAAAAGTTCTAATAAAAAGAATTCAAGTATACCTCAGAAAACATCAACACAGATATAATGAATTTTCTTGAGGAATTGCTAGACTTACTATTTTTCTACACTAAGTCAAACAGACACTGTAGAAAAGCTACATTGGGATTACTGGGGTCAGCTCTAACAGGCACTATGGCAGCTTTCCATAAAACTGGATGACAATACCCAGATGACTAAATGGGTAGAAAACAGATAACGTGATTTTTGTTGCATTTAATAAATGAATGCCAATATTACAACCCAGGCCTTAACACCCTCTTTCATTAAGATAGTAGTACAGATTTTTCTTCACGCTATTTACCAACTAAATCTAGATGAATAAAGGGAAGTTTCAAGAAAATCTTGTTAGAATTACTACAAAGATGTGGGTGTATAACTTATAAGAAAATAATACAACCAAAATTCGATCAACTTTAATGAAAAACTTTCTTGCAAATAAAACGGTCAAGGAGGACCTCAGGCAGCTTATGGAAGAACCTTAGCAATGATGACAACACAACAACAACAAAGCCTTTATCCCAGACTTTAGGGGTTAGCTAAACTTTAGTAAGACATGAAATATAATTTCTGTACAAAACAACCTTTTACACTTGATGGACATAAATACTGGTGTGTGGATATACAACAATGAAGAGCCATGAATGCAGGACAAAAGCATGTAAATAAAAATTGGTTGTTTCCTGCATGTTGCATGTTGTAAGCTGAATCAGGATATAAGTCGAGTAAAAGAGGTAAAGCAAAATAAGCAAGCACTCACCTCGTGAAAGTGAAACCTCCTACGGTGTTTAACAATACCTTCAGTGGCACAATAAAACATGTCCATCAGCATTGTTTTCCCTGCATAATACAGACAGTATGCCTCTTATATAAAATAAAATAAAAGCTCAATATGAAGCCAGTTGGCTCAGATGGCCTCTACCTCAAATCAAAAGTATATTTTGATAGCCTTAAGATAGAAAGCTAGTCCCAAGCTCCCTCAAGGGCTTGCAATAAAATATATGATCCCAAATCAAAAAGAAAACGTGTGACATTCTCACAAGGTTACACTTTCAGCAGAGGCTGCACTCCTAGTTCAGGATTTATTTCCTTGTGAGTATTTATTGGATGAATTTATGACATACCACTTCCAACATTTCCATACAAATATATTCCTTTTGGAGCTACAGGTGCAACTGGTCGCTGACCAACTAATGAATCTAGTTTCCTCTCTCTGTTTAAATAAGAGACCATTTTCCCAACTCCAGGTTCGCGATTACCCTGTCTTCTCCTGTATTTTAAGCATAACCATGATCAGACATTCAAACAAGAAGGAAATAAATCATAGATAACAAGTTCTCATTACTATCTTGTAGAACATGTTAACAAAACAGGTACCATTATAAAGGGTAGGATAAGCAAGTAAACATGTACAAGGTGCCTTATGTCATCTATCCAGAGTTGTTTGAAGGCCAAATATAGCATGAACTATTCCTGCAATGGCATTCTCCATGTTTCTAAATCAAATGAATTCTGCTGGGACTATCAGTGTGATTGAGGCAAACTACAATAGCCTGTTCTGATGACATCTAATGGGGAAAAAACTGGAGGTAAAATATCCCTACCAATTCAGTATGAGCATAGACTCCATCATCATCTCCATACATGATCTAAACCTTCAGAATGGGGTTGGCTATTACCACAAAATATCCAAAATGAACTAGAAAGCCTTTATTACGAGCTGTCAACCTATCATTAACGCTTTGTGTTTATGCCAAATTCCTAGCCGAGGTGACTACAACAAGAGGGGGGGCTTGCCACAAAACCTAGAACCCCAGGTAGACCTACACTTTTGGTTGTGACTTAAGCTCGTGCACCAATGAAGCACTACAGAAAAAAGGAGGCAAGATAATTTACAGGGGTGGAAAGCAAAGATATAGAGTAGTTTTACCCACAGATGGCAAGGATATTAAACCAAGCTAATAGTATTGTCTTTTATGAATAAATGAATAATTATACACTAAAACATACAGATGTTGGCATAGTATAAGAATTGTAAGTATAAGTAATATAGTATGTCCTGGAAATAAGTCTAGTAAGATTGTTGGCTCGTGAAACTCCTAATCTATCCTCAGTTCTTTTCCATACCAATAAGTACCAAAGGACATCGTTTGTTGTGCTATCTTTCATCAACAGCATAAGGAGACGTCACATTGATGAAGCAACTCTAAGCAAAAAAATTCTTAGTGTGAGACTTCATATTTCCAATATTTTATTACACAGAAAATTAGTTGTATTTTAGGCCAAGATACATCTGTCTCACTATTGGAAGGACAAATCCAAAGGGAGATGATAAATAGGCACCACATTTTTTCACAATAAGATGATTACAAGAATCTAAAAGCCCCCTAAGACAACAATATTATCTTTGTTCAATGCTTATTTCAGGTATGCAAAACGGTAGTAAGGTACAACTATATAACTTAATTGGGAGAGTTAAACATGATTTCTAAATGCATAACCACAGTGACAAGGAGACAGGGCCGGCCCTGGGCATGGGTGAGCTGGGCGACCGCCCAAGGCCCAAAGCTAATAGGGGCCACAAAAATGTGTGTGTGTGTGTGTGTGTGTGTGTGTGTGTGGAAAAAATTACATAAATAATATATATATCATGAATCAAATTTATTAAGAAGTCAAAGAAGATATTGCTAATCAAGAGCCCAAACTAAAAAGTTAATTACATGTAAATTGAAATTATTATACCTAGTAATTACAAATTGATAATTCATATATTAGCTACTTGGAAGAAGAAAAATATAGCCCACAATTCTGATTAAGAAAGCCAAAAATTACGAAAAATTAATCTATGATTAAATGTATCTATATTTATTAAATAAATAGTCGTTATAAGTAATTAGGTTAAGCATTTTTTTCGGCTAGCAAGTAAACGAAATATTAAGCTAAAAATGATAAACATTAAGATAGAATAGAATCCCTATTTATTAGGCTAAAAAATTGTTTATTTATAAAAAATAATTCAGTTTCCATTCTCTTTCTATCTTTCTTCCGAGTCTTCTCTACAATTACATATTCTCTAAATTTAAACTAATTTTTGTACGTTTGTTCTAAACAAATTTAGTTTATATAGTTGACAATTAATTTATTTTATCTAGTCATTAATCTTAATAGAATTTATGTGTCAAGTCTATGTAATATTATGTGTTTTTTTGAAGAAAAAGAGCATTAGTTTAACAAAATCAATCCAAATTATATTATTCTTCATTTACTATTTATATTATTACATTTTTTGTGCTAATAAAATATGTTGTAAGAGAACGAAATATTCGAACAATTATGATCCAAGAACATGGACATAAAATTTGTTTTTATAAAATTAATGTATTATTTTATTTAATATTTCTAGTGTTGAAAATGAAAAAAGTATAACGGCCCAAATTTTGTAATTGCACAGGGCCTCAAAAATCCCAGGACCGGTCCTGCAAGGAGAGGAGGCCTTGATGTATCCAACCACACTTCATATACTAAAAAGCAAAGCCAATATATAAATATATTAAGTTAGGAGTTAAAGATACCAAGCAAATTATGTTTTGCTCATTACCACACTATGTTGTTACAGGCGACGCCTAAACGGCCTAGGCGTCCAAGTTGAGGGGAGGGTGCCTCGACCAGGAGAAATTATCTCCTTGTCTGGCGATGGGCGCCTAGGCGGACGCCTAGGGTCGACCAGGGGAAGTGAAAAGGCGGAGAAGGCGTCTTAATATCTTATATTGTTATAAGTACATACAAATTTATCAACTGTTCACGTTAATGTTAATTGTGTATATTAGTTATCAACTATTCTTGATAAATCAATTGTTCTTTTATATTGCTATATTGTTGCTTCTTAATATTTTATCTTTTATAAGTACATAAATTATACATAAGTGCAAAACTGCACTGTCTGCTATATCGCATTTTTTTTTATGTACATAATAATTTGTGACCTGGGCGGACGCCTAGGCGTGCCTAGGCGAGGTGGGTAGGCTGTCGCCTCGCCTAGCGTCCGATACAACATAGTTACCACATAAGGATATGGTTTTTGCTAATGCCATATAGGAGAAAGTACATAACACAGTTGAATAGAAAACAGTACTCATATGGTCGAGGCCAAAAGTTTGGAAAGGAGATTTTAAGACCTTTATGCACATATTTGAAACCTAATCACATTTCCTCCCAAATCTAGATGGGAATTTACAATGCTCAACTTTAATTAAATATCACTAACTTAGATCTCCACTATTGAAGAGGTCCTATAAGAATGTTAATTTTGCATGCAACACAACTAGGAGACTAAATGAAGTTGGCATCATGGATACAACATGATAGTTGCTTGTATTAATGCCGTAACCATATGACTTTTTTTCTAAATCTTTACTTAAATGAACTGATATTTTATTACTAAATTCTAGTAAAATATAATCCTCTCCCATTATAAGGTGGAAAGAAAGATAATTAAGACAGATTGAATATAGGATCTTCATTGTCTGAACCCACAATCATTCATGTTATTACCCAGATGGAAAAGTATTAAGACTATCTTCAGCCTTATAATAAAACATATAACCTCCACATATTTTATTTTTTTATAATTACTATCCATGACTAAAAGCATGTATCAGTCGTTTTCACACTTGTCAGACAACAAATTTTATCAACAGGTATCATTGTGCAAAATCACTGATAATGTTAGCATAGATGTGTTTCAACATGGCACACAAAAATGTGAAACTGAAGGCATTTTAGTTAACTCATTCCCCATGAAGCATAGGTACTGGTACGAGCATCTGGTATGAAGAGAGAGAATAAACAACAGTATGACACATGTTCATGACTAAAACTAGGAGCCTAAATTTATTCATCATAGTCATCGAACGAATTTTATTCAAAAATGGTGTGGTTAAAGCCCACCATTTAGTCTAAAAGGATCAACATACTGTAGTTTAAATTTAAAACTTAAGAAAGTTTGAGCTCTACAACATTAAGTAGTACTTTAAAATACAAGGTCATTCCAATGATCTCCACAAAGTACCAAAGAAGTACCAAAAACTAGAAGGGGAATAAACAATAAACAATAAAATTTGGGTACGTTTGTGGGACGTACCCAGGAGTAGCCAAGGAGCAGTACCCAGTATGGGTACACCTTCCTAAATAGAGTACCCAGGCTTCATAGCTCATAGCATTCACCACTACCGCCTTTAACCAAGAAGAAAGTTTCTCACCTTAAAATCCACTTGTCGAAAAATCTACTTCGACTATTGCTTTCTTTTGCCCATACACCTTTATTTTGTTTGAGCTGAGCTTCCTCCACCATAAGTTGGACCCTCTCACTCTCTCTTTTCTTCTCCCAATTTGCCAGGTTTACCTGCAAATTACATGTAAAAATGGCAAGGGTTCTCAAAACAATATGAAAAGCAGAAGTTTTTAGATTATGTTGCAAAAATGCGACAAGTACATATAGTACTTTCAAGGCATACATGGTATTCCTCCATTTCTTTCTCATACTGCTCCAGTCTATGAAGCAGGCCTTCTAATTCCGAAGCCACTTCTTCCTGAAAGGTATCATGCCGAAGTTTTCCTTGCCTAACCATATCCCGGTAGAGAGCAAGTGGGCCTTCAAAAGGCACATAACAAAACAAAATAGAGAATTGAGCCCAACAGATAAATGCAGAAACCAAGACATAATACAAAAGTGCTCCAAGTCATTTGACATTTAAACAGCTCCTTCAAAGTAATTGTGTGCACTTACATCTGTGCATTTATATTTTATCTGTGTGAATGTCTATCATTTAAACATCACTGGCATCATTGGGTGAGATAGAGAATCTTAGGCATCTTTAGAATTTCCTTGCTCTCGGTATTGATCACTCTCCTATAGACAGTGGTGGAGCTTGACTAAAATTTTTGGAGGGGCAATATATACTTTTAGAGGGACAAATTATATTTTGGAGGGTCTAGATTGTATTTTTTTGAAGGTGGTAATAAATAAAATTTAATTTTTCTATAAGAAAATAATATATAAAAAAAATTGTGTGTGTGTGTGGGTGGGTGGGGGGGTGGGGGGGGTGGGGGGGGGGGGGGGGGGGGGGGCGAGGGCATGGCCCCGCTTAGTCCTCACTAAACCACCACCACCACCTATAGATATCTTCTCTATTAACTCAGTTTATTACTGAGATTCTTGACAGAGTCGGTCCTAGTGATACCAAACATCGTCTGCGTCTACAGAATTGAATATCAAGTTGTGTCCTAAGGATTGTGAGCTACTCACAGATCCTTCTTGGTACGTAATTTGTTTGTAGTTTAGTTTCTCCCTTCAATCAGTAGGGTAGGCATCTCGCATGTTTTGTGTATTATCACACTATAACATAGTTGATCTTTGACACAACCGAACATTGTTTTGACATTATTTTTTTCATACTTCCTCTTTTTAGACAATTTTCTCTGCCGAATTGACTGGAAAAGGAATCCCAAACATCAGTATCGACCGGTATCAGTAGCAGATGGTATGCTAAAATCGATACTATATTGGTATCAAACGATACCGCAAACTATGTGACAAACACAACCATCCCCAACAATTGCTTTTCATTGTAGTTATCTACTTAACTAATGTATGTATGCACGTGCAAACGCATATGCATCTATAAAAGAGACATGCATGTGTACATGAGTTTTAAATATTAAATATATATTTTCAAATTTTGGGGCTTCTTAGCTTTCTTTATGATGATGGACAATGGCTTCAAATTCGTTGTTGTAGTTAAATAGAGTGTGTGTGTGTATATATATCGGCTCTTGTTTTTTCTAACAAAGAAGATATAGGATATGATACGAAGTAGAGCCGACACCAAGGGGAGGAGGGCTAGGCAGCCGCCTAGGGCCTCCTCCCTTAAGGAGACTCAATTTTTTGAATTTTTAATCATTAAGAAAAATAGAATCCATGTCCTATTAAGACTGCATGCCCATGAAAGGGCCATTATCGCGTTGGCTCTTTTTCCTACATTGTACTTAACGCTTCGCGTACGATCAAAAAAGAGCCATTATCGCATTGGCTCTTTCTCCTACACTGTACTTAACGCTTCGCTTACGATCAAAAAAGAGCCATTATCACATTGGCTCTTTCTCCTACACTGTACTTAACACTTCGCTTACGATCGACAATTGCAACCGACAATCCGTCATCCTTTGCCACCTCGACCCATCGTCGGACGTCGTCCGCCTGAAGCAATGAGAAGCCGCCGACTACTAATCATTGAACTATCTTGGTATATTTTAATTGATAATTTTGCACATCAAAAAGCTAGAAGAGTATGAAGTTTTTCTTCTTAGGTTTAGTTTAGTGTTATTTGGTTTCATTTGATGTAATAAATTTAGAATTTGGAGTTTCTTAATTTATTGGATCTTGGTGATAATTTATGTGTATTCAAGAACTAATTATATTGCATTCTAGATTTATTAGATTTACTGGAATTTGTATTATAAAAAGAATATTATATAGAGGGATAATGGCCTCATTTTTTGGATTGTCTATGGCCTCCAAAATGCTGGAGCCGACCCTGATATCAATAACGAAAGCTACTATTGTATATGTTTGATTCGTTGATGTCACATATATAAGACTCACAACTGATTGCTATCAATATCGAACTAATCTTGCTCTTGTGGTCAGCGAGGAGAGGTATAACCTCCTTGGCGAAGAGGACGGTCTCAGGATCGAACCGCGGAGGAGGTGTGTGTGTGTGTGCAAATTGGGGACAGTGGGCCCAAAAGGCATGCATAGCGCACACAAAGTACCGTACATTACATCGGGCATAGCAAAAAAAGGAAAATAAAATAAAATAAAACTAAAACTGATTGCTATCAATCAATTGTATCTAATAATAACAAGAGAACGTTAGCCGACAAAAAGAGAGATTGAAGAAGAATCTAAATGGGGATCTCATGAAAACTGGGAATGGAAATAAATAAATAGAGAGAGAGAGAGAGAGAGAGAGAGAGAGAGAGACCTGGAATCAATCGAGTACTCACCTGCTGGTGGGGCTGGGCGGGGTAGGGGAGTACCGCTGTAGCAGGAAGCCCTGATCCTCTGAAACAACAAGAATGCGGCAGCAACCGGAGACGCAACGGTTCCACGGAGTTGGGGATGGACACGGACACGGGGAGCGTGGGATACGGAGGAGGGGAGCGCCGCCCAGTAGGAGGCGTAACCTCTCATTCTCATCATCCTCTCTTTCTCCTAATTCCCAAATGGTAGTACGTAGAAAAGAAAGGAAGGAAAAGAGGAGAACAATAACTGCATCAGCAGAAGCAGCAGCAGATTTATAGGTTAGGTCCACTCCACACGGCATCCCGGCCAAACAACCGGCTACGTGTTCAAATCCTCTCCGCGCGCTCCTCTCAATCGGTGGACAAATTTAAGGGATGGCAACCAAGCGGAGGATGCTCCAATTGACAAAACAAATCACGTTCATCATCCCTGTTGCTGCTGCCCATTTTACTCTCATGGTATAACCATGCGGTTGCAACTCCCAATCATCTCTATTTTCTTCTCATATTGGGGAGAATGAATGTATTGTGGAACCTTTTAGTCCGGGAGCAATACGTTGTCTTCCTAGGGGTGGACATACGGTTCTAGGACCCGCGGTTCTGATCCGACTCGAACCGTAAAATGTCTAAATAAGTCGGTTTCTAATTTTTGAAATTTAAACAGGGCGGACTGGGACGGGTCGTGTAACATTAACGGTCGGGGCGGGTCCTATTTTCAAAATAAACGGGGCCCCGGCCCGATCCGTTTCTAGGAGTATATATTTTTTATATCAATTTTTAGCATTTTTTGTTATTATAGTCTATACATAATAGAATATCTTATTGTTTACTAAACAAATTCTAGAAGTTTGGAAAGACATTAGACTTGTTTTGTTCTTATAGACAATATAACATATGTAAATGTTTACTATTATAGATTTTTTTTAAACTATTTTGGGACTCGTTTGGACCCGCGGGTCGACCCGTTTCAAACGGGTCAGGTCCGGTCCAGGTCCAATATTTTTTGGACCCGTCCCGTCCCGTCCCGCCAAGCAACGGGTCCGGTCTGGGTCCAACAAATTTGGGCCCGGTCCGACCCGTGCCCACCCCTATGTCTTCCTATTAGATGCGGACCAACATTCACATATTTAGGCTATTTATAAGGGCACATAAGAAGTTGATTAGGGCTAGCCAAAAGTAAACTTTGATTTATTTACAAATTTGTCATTGAAAAAATTACTCAGAGTATATAAGTCAACTTTTTATTTTTTTTGCTCTCCTCTCTTTCCTCACAAGAAGAAGAAGAAGAAGAAGAAAAAGAAGAAAAAGAAGAAGAACAAGAAGAACAAGAACATCAATTTTTTCAAACCTAGTTTATTTTGATTTTTTGCTCTCTTCTAATTTCTCAGATCTCTTTCTCCAAACCCTAGTTTATTTTTCTTCTTCTTGTTTGGGCATTATGGATGAAACCCTAGTTGTAAAAGAAATTGGGTTATCAAATCTATTAATCTATTAGTCTATTAACCAATTTTTTTTATTAATAGAAGAATTATGCATGAAATCCTAGTTGTAGAAGAAAACTATGGAAGAAACCTAGTTGTAGAAGAATTGGGTTCATATCAGGACTGCCACAATTTCTGACAGTCCTAGAAGTATTGAGGATTGCCGGAAATTGTGGCAGTCTTGAAAGGGACATGCTCTACAGCAGGACTGTCACAATTTCTGGCAGTCCTAGACATATTGAGGACTGTCAGAAATTGTGGCAGTCCTAAAAGGGACTTGCTGTACAGCAAGTCCCTTTCAGGACTGCCACAATTTCTGGCAGTCCTAAAGTCGAAATTCCCGAATAAAAAAAATATGTTAGGGTTTATTTCAATCTTGATAATAGAGTAAAATATGCATTTTAGGATTTATTTCCATGCATTCTTTGTGAAGAAAGAAGTATTTAAGCTTTATTTTCATGCATTTTAGGGTTTATTTAATTTTTTGGGTGCCATCGAAATTGGAAATGAGAAGAAAAGTAGGGTTTTGATGGAGATGGTGATGATGGAAATGGTGGAGAAGAAGAAGAATAATAAGATGAGAAGAAAACTAGGATTTTTATGGAGATGTGAGAATGAAAATGGTGGAAAAGAAGAACAAGATGGATAGAAGAAGAAGAAGAAGAAGAAGAGGAGGGAAAATAGGGTTTGTGAAGAGAGAGAGTGAAATTTATAAATGAGATTGATTTTTGGGGTTTGAGGGGGTGTGGGATTTGGACAGCCCCCTGAGTGGAATATTTGGATAGCCTAAGTAAAATCTCCTCAAACATTGGCTAGCCCTAATCATGGCTAGCCCTGATAAACTTCTTATGTGCCCTTATAAATAGCCCATATTTACTTCCATGACCTACATGTAATAGGAAGAAGGACATAATTGGACAAAAATAAATAGGACAGTAGATCTGCTCTCTTTCAGTCCACTTTTGGTTAGGGGTTATTTGGATAGAGGTAACTCTTAAAAAGTTTAAAAGTGGCACTTGCAGCAAGTTGAGTTACAGTGGACTTGCAGCAAGTGGCACTTTCCAAAATGTGTTTGGATAGAGTATTTTTTGGTCTCCTGCAAGTGAAAGAAAAATGAGTTATTTGTTTGGATGGTTGTTGAAAGTGGAAAAAGAAAGAGTTCGGTTGTTATAATTAATTTTTTATTGAAGACATTAATAATTGAAAAACATATTAATTAGGGTAAATTGCAAAAAAAAAAAATCTCGTTAGATTTTCGACTTTTGCATAAAAAGATCCCATGCTCTTAAATTCATTAAAGTATAAAATCTGCTCATTAGGCCCCCTAATGGTCAACTTAAGCTAACGAACGGTAAGTGACGAGTGGAGTGACCGTTATACCCTCTCTAATATACACCTAAACCCCTCGTTAGTTCCTTTCTTTATTCCCTAATTCGACGGTTCATTTCTTCTTCTCTAATTCGAAGACGAAGAAGAAAAGCTTCATCGTTCGTGATTCGAAGACGAAGAAGAAAACCCTAATGCAAGTGTTTCATCGTTCGTGATTCGAGATTCATGTATACACCTAAACCCTAAGCTTCATCGTTCGTGATGAGTTTTTTTTTGGAAATAACCCTAATTTGGAAGAATTTAGGGGAAATAACCCCAATTTGGGGTGAAAGAATTTAGGGGGAATGAACCCTACTTTCGTTTGTAATTGTGTCTGCATAATTATTGTTTGTAATTAGTTTGTTATTAATTTGTTATTAGTTTGTTATTAGTTTGTAACTGTGTCTTCATCATCCTATATTGCTCAGAGGTTAACACAGGATGGGTAAAAAGTATATTCTTCACATGTATGTTGGGGGTTACTTTGATGTTGGTGACAAATATGTGGGTGGTGTTGTATTGGAACTTAAAGAATTTATTCTCAGTAATGAATTCTGTTGGTTTGACCTTAATGGCCTATGTGCAAGTGCTGAGGTGCAGGCTCCATGTGAAATTATTTCTATGACCCTGTAGATGGAATGAAGACACAATTATTGTGTGACAATGATTTAATGAGCTGCTTTACAAAGTTTTCAGACCTATATCTTCTCAAATTTTATGTATTAGGGAAGCTCGATGAGTCACTCATTGATTACAATGATTATGAGTCACATGTTACTGATTTTAGTGAAGCAGCTATAGAGATGGAAATGAAGATGAATGATGATTATTTGTTAAGTATTAACTTGAGTGGGGTAGCACCTGAACATGTGGCTGAAGAACAAGAACATGTGGGTGAAGAACATGTGGAAGATGATTACAGCAGAGAAGATAAAGAAAGAGTTGGTATTGACTATAGTAGTTTTGTACCTGATGAAGATATTGACTAAGAGTCTGAGTATAATCCCAGTGATGAGTTGGGCAGTATACAGTCCACAAAAGACAGTTGGGGGGATAAAGAGTGTGAGTTGGGTCCTTCAGAGCCTGTTGTGACTCAGAAAAGTTTGTTGAGAGATGAAAATATGGATATTCATGTAGAAAAAAGGTTTGCTACACATGAAGCATTCAAAAGTGCTCTGAGGCTCCAAACCATCAACAACAAGTACAATATGAAGTTTGTACACATTGAAAGAAGGAGGGTCACAGCTATATGTTCAAATGAAGCTTGTGAGTGGAGGATTCATGGAAGTGTTGTAGGTGAAAAAGGATATTTTATAGTGAAAAAATTCCAGTCTGGCCATTCACAATTTTTGCTGAGGTGGACAGCAACAAACAAGCCAGTGCTACATTTCTTGCAAATAGGTACATGCTTATGTTAGCTTCTTATGTATCTTCAATTGTTAGCTTCTTATGTATCTTCAATTGTTATCTTCTTAAGTATCCTTATGTAGAGTATTCCTTATGTTATTAGTTAACTGTTAGCTTCTTAAGTATCCTTATGTTTTCCTTAAGTATCCATATGTTCAGTTTATATGTTCATATGTGCAGTTTATATGTGTTCAGATTTTGTGTTTTGGATGAAGATTTTGTGCCAGTGAATATGTTCAGTTTATATGTTCATATGTGCAGTTTATATGTGTTCAGATTTTGTGTTTTGGATGAAGATTTTTGCCAGTGAAGTATGATAACAATATCAGGAACATTTTTTCCACATAAACTACTTCATTCAACAACTGCAATCGTCATACAAATATTTTAAACATAACTATACACGTTAGAAAACCAAAAACAAATTGCAAAACATGCATGTTGAAGTATGATCTTCGTTCACTTGTCGTCATCGCCACTGTCGATTCTCTAGAAGAAATTAAACGTTGGCTTCGATGCTCCTTCAGTTCTTTCATTAAATTCCACATTAGAGTCTGATAGTGCTCTAGAAATTTATCATCCTCCCATAGTAAAAATCCACAAGATTTTGTTAGAAAATTTACACACCCATAGAATCTTCTTCCAGGGTTTGTTTCCGTCCATGAAGTCTTCAATGGACTAATTAATCCACAATGGCAGTAAATAAAATTTCCTAGATTTCTACTTGAATGCCGTGAGAACGAAGATTCTGAGCTAGAAGCCATAACTTCTACTTTGGATGAACTTTGTTCGAAAAAAATTTAGAAAATAATTACCAACAGATATATACATTGAATGTAAAATTCTAAAACAAAGAAGAAGAAATAATGGGCTGTGGCCAAACCCCAACCTACTGTGGCCAACCCTTAAACCTCCTCAGCCATTCTCCCAACCCCCAAATTGCTGTGGCAAACCCCCAACCGGCTGTGCCTTATATAGATCAAATACGTAGGGGCATTTTGGGTGTTTCAATTAAAATTTTCAAAAAATTTGACTTCTAACGGCCACTTCCAACGTCTATCAGATGGAAAGGGCCATTTTGAGCAAGTCATAGATTGCGGGGGTCTTTATTTGCTAAATTTGGCTAATAGGTCTTTCTATGCAAAAGGTACAAATCTAACGAGGGTTTTTTTTTGCAGTTTTTACCCTATTAATTATCATAATTAAACAAATTAAATTATAATTAAATTTCTATTGAAGACAAATTAAACTAATAATTATTATAATTAAATTAATTATCATAATTAAACTAATTTTAATTTTTTAATTAATGAATGTTCCAACACAACAGTAGCCCATTCTCTTCATTATCACCATAAATTTCTCTCCCTCACAAGTGTCGCTCCAACTACTCCTCCTCCTCCTCCACTCGGAAGACACTCTTCCTATGATGCATCGGATCCGGCGGAGGCTCGATACCTCCACCTCCTCCCGCGACGCGTCGGACCCGGCACTCGGCCCTCGCTCGCGCTCCTACCACCTCCTCCACCGCCTCTCCCGCCAGGCTCGACACCGCCACCCTCCACTTCCTCCACTGCCTTTTCTGGCAGAAGCTCCGGGCCTCCACCTCGTCCCACAAGACGTGGCATCGAACCCTTCCCACTTGCTGCCCTTTTTTGATGCAACTTGATTGCATCAAAAAAGTTGGAAACTGCAACTACTGTTGCAGAGATTAAACACTTGCACCACCAAGTTCCAGCGTCAACCAAACGCTGAAACTGTCGTGAGCTCCGGCGAGTTGCTGCAGAAACTCCCACTTACTAGGTAGTTTATGCGATCCAAACAACCCTTAGCCGATTTATTTTGTATGGTGCAAAGTAAATGGGAAGAAAAGGAAAAGGTAAATTATAAGGGCACATCCAAAGTTACTCAGGGCTAGCACAAATCTAGTTTTGGTTTATTTACAAGTTTGTCACTTGAAAAATTACTCAGGGCTAGCCCAATTATAGGTATATAAGTCTTTTTTGCCTTTCTTTCTTCTTCCCTTCTCCCTCCGAAAACCTAAAATATTTTCTCTTCCAAATTTCTCTCAATCCATGATCATGCCTAAATTTTATCTTCTATTAACTAAAATTTGATTTAGTATTCATTATAGACAGATTTTTTGAAGTTTTGAAGCCATTTTAGGGTTACGAAATGGACTGCCCAAATTTTTGACAGCCCTGATAGTGGGTAGTGTAAGCACCCTGATTTTTGAAAATTATTTTTTTATTTTATATGACTTTATTTTTATTACATTATATTCTTTTTAATTATAACTATAGATGTATTTTTTCGTAGCCTTGATTTTTGAAACACAAGAAATATCAATATTTTGAAGCGTCCTTCATGAGTTTTGAAGTAGACAAGTCTATCTTCAATTTGATATATCATGTCCCATCAAACTTGTCCCCTAATATTCTTTTGACTTTGCAAAATTTCAGGTCAATTTAGGCCATTTGATCATTTACTATAATTCTAGACCTAACTTCCAACTTGAGTTCGGGACTCGATATCGATCGAAACCATTTGACCCAATATATCATTTTGACCATTTTGAGTCTACTACGCACATGTCACTAGTGTGCCACACAATTGAGTTCTCATGTGCTATTATTTGCGAATGGCACAAGAGACTCATTGGTTGACTTTTTAGGTTCGATTGGACTAGAGAATATGTTTGGACCTGCACCCAGCCCAACTAGAGAGGGTAGAGCATAACCTAGGTTGCCCAAGTATAGTGTTGTTCACTACTAATTGATTTTTATTAGTTAGAAGTAGCCACATATAGGGAACGACAACTATTTAATATTTTAAATATATCATACTTGTATAAATATCATTCCTGAATTATATACATATGTTTGTAAAATTGTTATATTTTTATATAAGGTTTTATTAAAGGCTTATCATATAAAATTTAGGAATTATTTTTATATATTGTTATGCAAGGTTTTAATTAAGGGTTTGTATATGTACGTATCTATGTAATTATAGAAATATTTTCATATACGGTTTAAAGTGTGTGTGTGTGTGTCTATATATATATATATATATATATATATATATATATATATATATATATATATATATATATATATATATATATATATTTTTTGTGTCTATATATATATATATATATATATATATATATATATATATATATATATATATATATATATATATATATATATATAAATACTTTTTATAAATACTTGTAAATATATACGCATAATGTATAGGTGTTTTTATGAATATACAGTTTTCTATATAATCCTATATATGTAATAGATATTAGCGTCGGTTTTAAAATCCTTGTACTTATATGTGGTATTTAGTCATTTAGGCTTAAGCCCAAGTTCCCTCTTTCTTGCTTTTCATATATATATAGCTTTCCTCCATTTCTACCAAGATAAACTCATGTTCACCTTCCCTTAAATTTTGGAGCTAACCCACAATTTGTTTTTTGTTTTCCATTAAATTCCTTGAATTAAACTAGCCTACCAAGCTAAGGCAACCCATTAGCAAACTTTTCCTTCTTTCCTTCTTTATTTTCCTTAGAATAATTTAATTAGGCCTGAGATGCACCCACATGGTTCACTGTATACCTACATATATAAATATGATGTAGGTAAAGCAACCCTAACCGATAACTACCCCGACCCCACCCCACGTATAAGCAGCCACGACGCTGCATACCCTACGACAGCCGGCGACCAGGCTGCCACTGTCGGGCTGACCGTCGGTGGGCGACGTGCCACCCATGCAACAGCAGTAAGTGCAGTGTTAGCAGCAACTGCAACAGCAGCAAGCGCAGCGTTAACAGCAGCAACAACGACAGCAACCGCAACTATCGCCAACTACCGCACGACCACCTGCGTGCCCTGCACCCTGACGCAACACGCAAGCCACCATGCAGCGGTGCCGCCACCGCCTCCGGAAGATACACCACGTGCGGCCAACAACACAGCACCAGCGTACGGCCGTGCAAGCGCAACACAGCTCCGGTGTGGTCAACGCTGCCACTGACCACCATCGTACGGCCTGGCATCCCCGGTGAACTCCTTCATGAGCACCTCCGTCCACCCAGACGCTCGACACGGGCGATTTGTGCGTTTTGCATGAAATTTTGTCGTGATGCGCAAAAATACGATGTCAGAATAAAGTTTCGTGGCAACAACTTTGGACATAATTTTTGGGTAATCCGACTGCTAGAACTTCGAACGGTTTCTTCGGTCTCAATCTCGGTATATTTCCCTTCACTCTCCTAAAATTTGAACCGTTAATTTGATTGTTTGATAGATCAAAACCAGCCACCAAGTTAGGTGTTTAGACACGTTATTTTTGGACAATTTCATGGAGCCAATTTTGCGGATTCGTTTCTCCCTCGTCGAAGCTCCATTTGACGAACCACCAACTCCGACGCATAGCAGGTATAACCACCTTTGGAACAATTAATTTCAGTTCAATAGTGTCGTTGCGACATGCATCAATTTTTTCGTATCCCATCTAGAGAGATCTCACCATCCTCTTAGACCGGTAGAAGTCTATAGGTAACTTTGCACCTTCCGACAAGATCTCTATAATCAACTCGATGATTCGGTTGTAGCATTCTTGAGACATGTTAAAATCAGACTTGATGCTCAGCAGTCTTGTAACTACCTCCAACGATGAATGATCCTCACAACCAGGATACAAAAAAGTCATTGCATTCCCCATAACTCCATGAACTTTGCAGCATCGGTATTCGGTGCCTCCTCTGCTGCATCATGATTGTCTGGATCGAAACTAGGCCCCGCAGCGTCAAAAACCATATTCACCCACCCTTCGTCATAACCAGCGTGGTCATGGATATCAATATACGGGAAATTAGGCTCCAGCTCTGATGCTAAAGGCACAAGTCCTCCGTGTGACGTCCACTGATAGTAATTCGACATAAAATCTCTTGAGTACAAATGATACGTCACATCCACTTCTTGATGATATTTTATGTTGCGACATCTCACACATGGACACTTAATTTTGGTACGGTCCATGTACTGAGGGAACGCCTTGGCGAACTGCAGGAATTGCTTAACCCCATGTATAAATTCATCCCGTACATCGCACATGTCATCAGGATGACGATTGTACATCCACGAACGATGCCGCAGATAGTAATTCATATCCATTTGACAATAATTTTGCAAATATAGATACACATTATTCGAGTATATTCCAAATTGATGCATATAGACACATGAGTACCAAATGAGTGTCATCACATGTTCAACAAGAAGGCCCCCTCTCTGACCCCCCCTCTGACCCTCCTATACTTCCTTGCTTCTTATTCGACTCTCTCAGCATCCTATTCAGCATCATATGATATCTTTCTCAACCTCATCCTAGAAAAGTGTAGAAATATTAATGTTAACCAAGGTTCACAGTATCGGTACCGGTATCGGAATCGGTTTGGGTATCATTTACGGTTGATATCCTGAATCTCATAGCTTCCGTTAGCAGATCACAATGTAGAGCCAAACATGAAGCAGAGCTTCACATTTAAAATATTAGAAGTAAAAAGTTTTCGATTGGTGGTAGGACGAGTCAGAATCCTTTCTCGTCCCACCACCAATCGAAAACTTTTTACTTCTAATATTTTGAATATGAAGCTCTGCTTCACGTTTGGCTCTACATTGTGCTCTGCTAGCGGAAGCTATGAGAATCATGATATCAACCGTAAATGATACCGATAACGATACCGATACCGAAATCGATACTGTGAACCTTGGTTAATATTAATATTTTCACACTTCTCTAGGGTGAGGTTGAGGTAGATATCCTATGATGCGGAATAGTCGGCTCAATGACCCAAATGAGAAGAAAGGAAGTAGGAAAGCTCACTCTATACACTCTATGATACTATGATATACTACTAGTATACTCACTCTATACACTCTTACTTATGCAAGCATTTTGAGACAATCAGCGTTATACTAGATTTCCGAAAAAATCTATAACTCTGATAGGCCCAAAAGGCTTGGCATAAGCAAATTTAATTTCTATAGAAGGGCTCAAAACACTGTACCAATCATACCTACACTTCTAGGATACTCTATACACTGTAGGTACTAGGATACTTCTTAGCAAGGTTCTCAGAGTAGGTAATCCCCAATATCTTAGGATACTCTATACACTCTAGAGGATACTCTATTGGTACTAGGACACTCTATACACTCTAGGTACTAGGATACTATATATATACACTCTAGGTACTAGGATACTCTACATGCCAAGGTTTACAGTATCGGTATCGGAATCGGTATCGGACTATTCCTATGAGTATTGGTATCGGCAATATCGGCAGTTTCGGATTGGAGTATCAAATTTTTTGGTATCAGAAAAAAATAATTATTAATAAATTATTTACATTTAAAAACATATATTTTATACATTTAGGCATAATTTAAGTATTTTCAGTGTTATTTCGTAGTACTTTTGAAATTAAATAACATTATAATCATCCTTAGCGATTGGTTTACATATAATAGATTGATTTTCTTCTTTTACATATTTTTACAGTCTTATTATGCTTTAAACTCTTGATGATTTGTCTTTTTCATTTAATTTTCTTTGTCGAATTGACCGAAAAAGAGACCCTCAATGTTGGTATCGATAAGTATCGGGTATCGGTCGGTATCGGATCGGGACATGCCAAACCGTATCGGTATCGGCCGTATCGGCCGATACTTTAAACCATGCTATATACTTCTTAGGATACCTTATGTTATAACCTGTCACAGGATACTCACCTCCTAGACACTCAAGTTCACTCATAGGATACCTCACTCTAATACTCACTCACTAGGATGCACATTAGCCTATTGCCACTCATGTGTTCTCACAATGGGGTTGCCATATAAAACTATTTTTTGACAGTCTCTTCCTCTCCAAACTGTCACATACTCACAAGCATGTGAGTGTGACACACTAAACAGCGTGTCGTATCAACGTGTGTGTGTGTCGTGTCAGCGTGTCGTGTCAGTGTCGTGTCAGCATGTGTGCATATCGTGTCAGCGTGTGTGTGTGTCGTGTCAGCGTGTGTGCGTGCCGTGTTTGTGTCAGCACGTCAGGAGGAGGGAGCTAGGGTTAGGGTTTACCTGCCTTGGTCGGAGTCGGGTCGGGGTTGCCGGGAATGGAGCAGCGGTGGAGGGGACTAGTCGGTCGGCGTCGACGAGGGGACTCGACGGTGGAGGTACGACGGAGGGACGAGGGTTGCCGATGGAGGGGGGTCGCCGAAGGGAGGGTTCGTCGCAGGGAGGGGTCGCCGGAGACAAGGAGGAGGTCGCCAGAGACGAGAGGGGGAGGGGGAGAGAGATTTGGGGCTCGAGGCGCACGGGAGATCAAAAATTTTAGGGGAAAGAAAATGAATTCGATCGGTTCCCAGCACCCTATATGAAAGATTTTAGCGACGTCGCTAAACGTCGCTGTTAACTAATAAACTTGCGACGTACTAGAGTAAAAGTCATAAAACGTTGCTGAATAAAATTAATCAGCGACGTTCTACGACTAAACCATGACTTGTTCTTTCCAAACCATAATGCTAGTCGCTAAACGTTGCTGAATACGACGTTCAGCGACGTCACTTTGATACGTCGCTAAATACACAAAAAATAGCAACGTATTTAGCCGGAGTCGCTAATGTCATCGCCAGTATGACTTATTTTGGTAGTGCTCCTCGCAGGGGGCATGATGCCGCACAAGCCTGGAGTTGCGCTCGTGCAAGGCAAGATGAAAAGTTCTCAAAATGGTTATCTTTGATTTGATATTAGCAAAAGGAAGAAAACAGAGTATACGAAACAATTCTCTTTATTGATAATGAACTGAGATTACAAAGGCTTTCAATAGCTCAACTGAATTTGCCAGATTGGCTACAACACTCAAGTTCTCTCTTGCCCACAAAGGATTTCACCGTTCCATACATCATGCATTCTATATCTCGGTCGCATCAATCCTGTTGCAAGTCTGAGCGTCAAGGTGATCGTACGCTTCAAACGCTACGACATTCCATGCCTCTGTGCGATCAAGCGAAGCTTCGCCGCGAGCAATTCATTCCCTACACCCTGCATGAAAGCTGGTGGGGAATTAGTACGTTCGTCCTCGCATGTACTGATGAAAAGACCCACTTTCTAAACCGATATTTAGTATTTATGCTGAATCATGCAACTTAGCTCATGATCTTGCTATATTCTCCTTAGGGTTGATTTCATGGCATATTCAAAAGCGGTAAAGCATGTTATCATGGCAAGCATGTTATTCGAATTGAATAGGCAAGCAAGCAAGCAATCTCGTGTTTGTTTCGTGGCGAGACTTCTTACCAGCATAGATGCACTCGCCCTTGCACCGATGCAAGGTGAATACGCCCAATTCCTTCCCTGTCATGTTATAAGTGTTCTCTATGCGGGATCTATGTGTACAGGATACATACGTGCCTGCACTTTCAACCCATCGTTCCTTAACTATATGAAGGTCATTGGCATATCTGCGCCAGAATGGACTAAAGGTGTTTCTCTTTTTCTTTTCTTTCTTTATTTTCTTTCTTTTCTTTCTCTCTTTTTCTTTTCTCAAATTGGGTAGCCCGACGCCTCTCTAGTGGGTTGCTATCTCAATTACGGAGACCTTTTGTTGCATACCATCATTTGTGGCATTTCACATCTCGCTAAGCGGTCGCTAATCGTCTTACGGATGTACGTCCCTCAAAGATTATATCTCTCCTAGGCCGAACGGTCCCGGTGCCCTGACACAACCCGTTCGAAGGGAACACCCGTGCACGGGAGATTATCTCATCATTTTCTCAAGTCCATTCGACCATGCAACGCACTATTATTCAAACAATCAAACATAGTCTTGAGTCTGAGACTCAGACTTTATCATCTCGTATTTTCCCCATTAACTTTCTATGTTCTCACATTCCATACTTTGTTTCAATGTTCAATAGCATCATGCCTCAACTCAATGTTCATCAACCGAATGACCCGAAGGTCCCGAACACTTTTCAAGGCATCATGTCACATCTGACAGTTCCGTCACCTTCATGTCATAACTGTTCTTTTCGCAACGAAGCCATCTTTTATGATTTTTGTGCACGTAGGCACGCTTTGACGATTGTTCTCATTTCTTCGAGTCATGCATGTGATGCACGCTTCGATACCGTAATTCCATATTCTTAGCCTTAATGTTCAATGTTCGTGGCTTGCACGCTAGGGCGCTCTCCTTCAAAATCTTTCAATGTGCTAGCCTTTCTAGCTCGTGCGCTAAGACACGGAATGACTCGTGCACGAAGGCACTCGCCGAATACAATTATCCCATGTTCTTGTGGCTTGCGTACCGAGGCGCTCACCTTTACGATATCCAATATTCCATAGTGACTCGTGCATTTGATGTATGTTTTATTTTAATTATTCTAACTAGTGTTCAACACATACTATGATTTATCTTCCGATCGGACCACGCCCGTGGCATCGATAGGTTAACTTAGCATACAATGATACATTCTTACTTAGGCATGAAGGAGTAAAAAGAAGAGTTAGTCCTCCCACCTAAAGCCGATACGACTTGTTGTTTACCGAGCCGATACGGCTTGATTTCATAACTTTGTTGCATGGCCAAATCTTCTGACTTAGCCATTCAAGCACTTCTTATTTCATTGAACTACTCGATCGATTTTGGCCTACCGTGCCCAAGTCTCAGCCCGTTGCGAGGCGATGATTTAGTTTTACGGACCCGTTGCGAATGAGACAAAATATCGACCTCTAATAATTCAGCGTAAACGAATAGCCTGCACATGAAACCAACTAAAATCAATACTTGCATCGATTCAGACTTGCACCTTGGGTCGATTCGATTTCTTAGAATCTTTGAGCCGACTCAACGCACTTATCCTTCGGGGCAATGCAGCGCTTCGCATCGATTCAACTCGATGCATTTCTTTGGGATAATACAACTCTTCGTATTGGCTTAGTTCGATGCATTGCTCAGGACAACGTAACTCTCGTATTGATTCGCATCGATACATTTTATTCGGTCAACGCGACTCTTTGAGTCAACGTCTCAGCGTAATGTGCCGTACGGAGCGGGACATTACAAATAGGATATTGTTTGGTTGGTTGAAATCGATGCCAAAGTTGGCCGTTCGAAATCGTAATTTCCAACATGTAAAATTATGATTTTGAACCCGAGACCTCAGCTTCCAAATCTAACACTACCATTAGGCTCATAGCGTCATTCTGGCCAGTATTAACATACAATTTTGTCAAATTTGGATAACCTTTGTCTTGATGTATTTTTCGGTGTAAAGTGGGTCCAATAACGGACGCCGTTTTGACCCAAAATTATTGTTTTGTTCCTGTATCCAGAATTTGACTTATGTGTAGCCAAACTTAGCTATTTTTTTATTCTGAGACAGATGGCGATGTCAGTTTCAGCATTCAGAGATGTTTGCGGAAGATTCACATTTGATGTTCTATTGTTTTGACGATTTAGTCGCGACTTGTTGTCTAGTCATCACACAACCTCCAAGCAAGTATCCCTTGCCAACTTTATACAGTTTATTTACATGCATGTTTCCTATTATTCTTGCTTGTTCATGTCTTATTTTCTATTATGTACTTGCACTCTTGCTATGATTATTTCCCTATCTTGTACCTGTAAGCCCCCTAAAATTCTCGAAATATTTTTCGAATTTTCTAATGAATTATTTTCAGTAATTCATTTCTATATAATTAATTTTTGATCATTAATGCTCTTTATCGTGACTTGGAATTCTAGAGCATCAGGGATGCCAGTCTTTGGAAACTTCCTTCTTGAAGTTTGTAGTAGACGAGATTACCTTCATGTTGATATATGGTGTCCCACTCGAACTTGTTCCCTTGTACTCTTTTTGCTTCACGCAAGTTCGGGTCAATTTAGACCATTTAATTATTAATTGATTTTTCTACTCTTTTCCTTGATCCTCATAAGCGCGTTACCGTGACTTTTAATTTAGGAGCACCAGACCAGTCATTTTCTCAGAACCAACTTGTCATGCCTGATCTACTCGAGATGCTCTTCACTCATGACCTTCGTGTCCCACTCAGACACTCCATTTTGTGCTTCATTTGTTTCGCACAACTTTCGGGTCAATTTAGGCCAATTAATTATCTACCGTAAAATCTGATTTAACTTCCAACTTAATTTTTGGGCCCGACACCGATCCAATCCAGTCGACCCAGTATATAGCCCTGGCCTGTTTTAAGCAAACTATACAGGTGCCACTTGCGTGCCACAATTTCGACCTCCCTTGTGCTCCTATTTCATCCATGATTTAAATTGTTTAAATTATTAATTAATTAAATCTTGGCCTCGACCTTGTCCAAACTTGGCCCAACATCCAACCCAGTTTAGTGTGGGCCCAGTCATGACTGCCCATACACCCCACTGGTGTTTTCCCATTTTTGCCTACTCGAAAATATAATTCTTTTATTTATATTATTATCTCTTTCTCTCTCTCTCTCTCTATATATATATATATATATATATATATTATATTTACATCTCTCTCTCTCTCTCTTTAATTATTATCACACTCTCTCTCTCCCTCACCAAAGCACAGTTCACCCCCCCAAAGTGGCCGACCTCCTTTTCCCTCTCCCCTCTCTTTCTCTCTCTCTACCTATCATTATCTCTCTCTCTTTCTAAATATCATATATATTTATATATATAATAACTCTCTCTCTACTATTACACTTCACCTCTCCCATCACCCTCACCTCACACTCTCTCCTCTACCCCCTCTCTTCAGCCGAGAATACCCCCTCCCTCAACTCCTTCTTCTTCTTCATATTTTTCTTCTTCCTCTTCTTTTCGAGTAACCACCACCACCATCATCATCATTCATCACCACCACTTCTACCTCCACCACCACCGTCCGCCGTCACCTCCACGGCCCTGCCGTCGTCGCCGTGCCCCGGCCTAGCCCTCCGCCGCGCAAGGCCGTGCGCCACCGCAGCAGCAGCTGCGAGGCAGCACGACGCAGCAGCAGCAGGCAGCGCAATGGCAGCAGCAGCTGCTATATGCTGCGGCAGCCGCGTGTGGCCGCGCCACCGCACGCCGCCGCCGCATGGCCGGCCGCCCCCACGCCAGGGAGCCCCATCCAGGCCGGGCGCACACCCCCGCACCCTTTCATGGCGGCCACCGTCCTCCGGGACGCGCCGTCGAGGCGATTCGTGCATTTTTCACGAAATCCCGTCGACGCGCGCGATTTCGAATTTCAAAATTCGCGTTTCGTGACAGCAACTTCACACACGTTTTTCAAGAAATCCGACCGTTGGATCGGCAATTTCTTCTCTCCATCACAATCTCGGTATATACTCCTTCATCCCTGTCAAATTTCACCCGTTAATTCCGTCGTTTGCTGTGTGAAAATCGGCCACCAAGTTGACGATTTAATTGCGTTATTTTTGGACAGTTTTGCGACGCCAACTTTGCGAGTTCGTATCTTCGCCGTCGCAGCTCCGTTTTGCGTGCCAC
This sequence comes from Iris pallida, assembly GCA_029216955.1. Taxonomy (NCBI): domain Eukaryota; kingdom Viridiplantae; phylum Streptophyta; class Magnoliopsida; order Asparagales; family Iridaceae; genus Iris; species Iris pallida. The sequence continues at coordinate 5,117,176 of JANAVB010011397.1, read as the reverse complement.
CAGTTTCGGTGCACAGCTGGTATAACCCTCTTCCTGTCCCCTTTAGATTCCATTTCAGTTTGAGCTTGTTAGGTCGGTCGAATTTGACGCCAAAGTTGGCCGTTCGAATTCTTTAATTTGCACTAGTTAAATTCCATTTTTGAACCCGGGACTCCGGATTCAATTTCTGACACCACCAGTAGACTCGTGGCGTCGTTCTGGTATGTTTTCATATAAAGTTTGCTTGATTTGGAGAACGTGGGCCCTGGCACGCATTTCGGTGCAAAGCGGATTCCACTTTCTAAGTCAACGGGACTTTTTGACGCCGGCTCATCGGAATCCAATTCTGGATATACCGTTGAGTTCGTATCGTCATTCTGGACTCGTTGACATATAATTTGCTAGGTTTTAGTGGACATTGGTTCCGACACGTATTTCGGTGCAAGTCGGATACCAATATCCGGGCCAACGGGTCATTTTGAGATCGACTCATCGAAATCCAATTTCGGATGCACCGTTGAGTTCGTATCGTCATTCTGGACTCGTTGACATATAATTTGCTAAGTTTTGAGGACATTGGCTCCGACACGTTTTTTCGTACAAATCGGAATTTCAATGTCCTGGTCAACGGACCAATTTGAGATCGGGTCAACGGAATCCAATTCTGAATATACCGTTGGGTTCGTATCGTCATTATGGATTCGTGGACATATAATTTGTTAGGTTTTGTGCACTTTTATTTCGGCACGCTTTTCGGTACAAAGTGTGTCCAACGGCGGACATCATTTTGACCCGAAATTACCGTTTTGCCCTTGTGTCCAAATTAGACTTTTGGACAGGCTATTCTAGCTATTTTGACCATTCTGGACACGTTGGTGATGTTAGTTTCATCATCCGACAACATCTGTAGATTTCTTCTCTTTTTGTGTCACCCTATTATTATAATATTTTCTTCTTTTGGTTGTTTTAGAGACCCGTCGATTTCAGTGATTTCTAAATCACTGAAATTTATAAGTTGACCTTGTAGATATTTATAGAGGCTAGCTTGACCATGGTTGACTAGTTTGACTAGATGTCGAAGTAGAGTCAACAGTTGACCTAGGTTTGATCAGATTTGACCAACGTTGACTTTTTGACCAAGTCAACTGTAGGTCAACCATTGATCTATTTAACCTAGAGTAGACTTAGAATTGACCGGAGTTGACCAGTTGACCAAAGTCAACTGTACGTCAACCTTGACCTAGTTTGTCTTAGTTTGACTTAGTTTGATCTAGATGTTTAGTATGTCTTTGACCCTGATCAGCTCTTGTATTATTTTATCTTTAGGTCTGTGACTTTACTCTGAACCCTGATTCATATTGACAGCAGGACCCCAGGCGAGTACATTCGCTGATAATATTTCTGTTTTATGATATCGTCTATGTTTCTTGTATTTAGTGTAGATACCCTTGTTCTCTTGACACATTGTTCACACGGATTGGTATTTCCCTGGATCCCATCATGAGATGTTATTCCTCGCTCTCCTTGGTATATCTTGTGCAAGTCTTTCTTGTTCCTTGTGCATTGTATAGACACGATTCCTGCGAAGGCTAGCTACCCTCTCGGAGAATCGTATGTCATGATGTGTCATGGTTGGATCCACTATACTAGTCGGGGACGGGGAGTGTTAGTGTAGATGTGTGGTCATTATCCACCTTGTTTATTCTTGTAGACCTTGAATGCTACCAATCCTACACTCCACGCAGGATTGGCTGATCATTAGACCTTGTGCAGACCCAAGCCGGTCACATGTTGAAACTAGCACTCACACACATAGATAGATGATTCTTGATTCTTGTACATGCCATGATCAGTTTTACTTGCCTTGTTCTAGCTCTAGATTTACAGCTTACCTTGCCATGATACTCACATGTACATTTCATGATTTCTTGTATATTCTCTCTATTTACTGCTACATGTTCAATATCGTCTAATTAGAACTGTTATTTGAGATTTGTGCTCGTTCCATCCTGACTGGATATGTTGACAAAATTTTAGGAGTAGTTGTGCCTCAGTATTGGACTTCATGATGTTGCTAGCTGAGGTGGATCTCACTATTCTTCTATGTGAGTTGCCTGGTAGTTATCCTTAGTTAGTCTTGTTGTTCCTTCTTTATTTTTCTGTCTTATGATCATTGTAGATTCTAGTTGTTCTAGTGATATTGTCATTACTTCTTGTCTTATCTTCCTTAGTTTTGTGATGTGACATGAGTACATTTTTAGTTATGGATTCTTAGATGTTGTAGTTAGTATAGTATGCTTGATAGCGTTCTACCGCCGATACCGCGGCGTAGGCTGGGCGTGGCCCACGTATTCGTACCCGTATATCCGGGTGCGGGTCGTGACACATTTTTAGTGGTGGCCCATGCAGGTCAGTCTTTGCAATTAATGCGAAGTCGTGGTAGTACTTGAGTTTATCTGTACTCCTGCGAGCCTGCCCTAGGATTAAGGTTGAGTCATGGAATATTTTAGGATTTGGTACTCAGTCACGTATTAGGAACTCTTGGTAGATTCCAGGGATGACCCCTGGGAATCTTATTTCGAACTTTCGAAACTTTTTCCATTTGTTCCTGTCCGTCTTGATTTTTGAAATATTGTCCGTATCAAACTTTATTCTTTCTTGGGATGAGTTGTGGATCCCAGAGGGAAGGTATAAGTTGGACTTGTATATCATCTAGGTTGGGGAGAGAATATGATTTACCAACCTCGTATCATGGTCGAGGTTCATTTTAGATTATATTCTACCATTTTCTATCTTGACCTAGGTAGTACCCTCGGGACTTTCCCTGAGATTTTCCTTTGAACCTTATCTCGGAAGTTGTTTCCGTTGTTTCTATTAACTTACCCTTGACTTGTTGTTGAATTTTAAATCTTAATATTCGTTGTTGACCTTTGATTTTGTTTTGGATAATTCTTTTAAGAATTGAGTTAAGATATCCTGATAAACATATTTTGGATAAGGATGATGAGAACGGTAAGTGTCTACTTTATTTATGGAGTTTAGAATTCATCGCAGTCATATTAGCTAGCCTGACAGGGACATGGAGCCTGATTTTGGATATACTATCCTAGTTATGGAATTTAGATTCTCTTGCAGCCATACCGGTTGACGTGGTAAGGAATCTAGATGACATGATTATAGGGTGTATACCTTGGTTATGGACTCTATCGTTTATTGTAGCTATGTTTACTGGCGTGGCAAGAATTCTGGCAACATGATTTGGGATAGACGTGTATGGTTATCAGATCGTATCTTAAATTGATTCACTTATTTTAACCTATTGGGCAAGAGCAGTTCCTACTATTACTTCTGTTTTCCCATTCTTCTCTTCCTCATCGCATGATGATTTCCTCATCTTACCCTTGCTTCCTCCGTCTTGATCAATTTAAATCGTGCTGAGACTAAATTATTTATTTTTATCGTGATTGGACAATGCTATCATCACTCGTGCTTTAAACTTTCGATTCAATTCTGGCAAATGACTAAATTCTATTCCAATCACGATTAGGCTTCATACTATCCTTGATTATGCCGGAGTCTCATTTCTGAATCGTGTCCCAATGACTTAACTTATCTATAATCGTGCCTATATGATTCTGTTCATATTTTGATTCTATCGTACGAAAATTTTTCATCGTGCCTGAATAATTGTGAATTGAATATCTTAATCGTGCAAACTTGTCATTCTATGATCGTGCCTAAGTTTTTGCCTAAAACTTTCTATCTTGTTTTACCCCTACTACAACCTTAATTTTGAGGACGAAATTTCTATAAGGTGGGTAGGATGTAAGCCCCCTGAAATTCCCGAAATATTTTTCGAATTTTCTAATGAATTATTTTCAGTAATTCATTTCTATATAATTAATTTTTGATCATTAATGCTCTTTATCGTGACTTGGAATTCTAGAGCATCAGGGATGCCAGTCTCTGAAAACTTCCTTCTTGAAGTTTGTAGTAGACGAGATTACCTTCATGTTGATATATGGTGTCCCACTCGAACTTGTTCCCTTGTACTCTTTTTGCTTCGCGCAAGTTCGGGTCAATTTAGACCATTTAATTATTAATTGATTTTTCCACTCTTTTCCTTGATCCTCATAAGCGCGTTACCGTGACTTTTAATTTAGGAGCACCAGACCAGTCATTTTCTCAGAACCAACTTGTCATGCCTGATCTACTCGAGACGCTCTTCACTCATGACCTTTGTGTCCCACTCAGACACTCCATTTTGTGCTTTATTTGTTTCGCACAACTTTCGGGTCAATTTAGGCCAATTAATTATCTACCGTAAAATCTGATTTAACTTCCAACTTAATTTTCGGGCCCGACATCGGTCCAATCCAGTCGACCCAGTATATGGCCCTGGCCTGTTTTGAGTAAACTATACAGGTGCCACTTGCGTGCCACAATTTCGACCTCCCTTGTGCTCCTATTTCATCCATGATGTAAATTGTTTAAATTATTAATTAATTAAATCTTGGCCTCGACCTTGTCCAAACTTGGCCCAACGCCCAACCAAGTTTAGTGTGGGCCCAGTCATGACTGCCCATACACCCCACTGGTGTTTTCCTATTTTTTCCTACTCGAAAATATAATTCTTTTATTTATATTATTATCTCTTTCTCTCTCTCTCTATATATATATATATTATATTTACATCTCTCTCTCTCTCTTTAATTATTATCCCACTCTCTCTCTCCCTCACCAAAGCACAGCTCACCCCCCCCAAAGTGGCCGACCTCCTTTTCCCTCTCCCCTCTCTTTCTCTCTCTCTACCTATCACTATCTCTCTCTCTTTCTAAATATCATATATATTTATATATATAATAACTCTCTCTCTACTATTACACTTCACCTCTCCCATCACCCTCACCTTACTCTCTCTCCTCTACCCCTCTCTCCAGCCGAGAATACCCCCTCCCTCAACTCCTTCTTCTTCTTCATATTTTTCTTCTTCCTCTTCTTTTCGAGTAACCACCACCACCATCATCATCATTCATCACCACCACTTCTACCCCCACCACCACCGTCCACCGTCACCTCCACGGCCCCGCCGTCGTCGTCGTGCCCCGGCCTAGCCCTCCGCCGTGCAAGGCCGTGCGCCACCGCAGCAGCAGCTGCGAGGCAGCGCGACGCAGCAGCAGCAAGCAGCGCAATGGAAGCAGCAGCTGCTATACGCTGCGGCAGCCGCGTGTGGCCGCGCCACCGCAAGCCGCCGCCGCATGGCCGGCCGCCCCCACGCCAGCGAGCCCTACCCAGGTCGGGCGCACACCCCCGCACCCTTCCATGGCGGCCACCGTCCTCCGGGACGCGCCGTTGAGGCGATTCCTGCATTTTTCACGAAATCCCGTCGACGCGCGCGATTTCGAATTTCAGAATTCGCGTTTCGGGACAGCAACTTCACGCACATTTTTCGGGAAATCCGACCGTTGGATCGGCGATTTCTTCTCTCCGTCACAATCTCGGTATATACCCCTTCATTTCTGTCAAATTTCACCCGTTATTTCCGTCGTTTGTTGTGTGAAAATCGGCCACCAAGTTGACGATTTAATTGCGTTATTTTTGGACAGTTTTGCGACGCCAACTTTGCGGGTTCGTATCTTCGCCGTCGCAGCTCCGTTTTGTGTGCCACCAGTTTCGGTGCACAGCTGGTATAACCCTCTTCCTGTCCCCTTTAGATTCTATTTCAGTTTGAGCTTGTTAGGTCGGTCGAATTTGACGCCAAAGTTGGCCGTTCGAATTCTTTAATTTGCACTAGTTAAATTCTATTTTTGAACCCGGGACTCCAGATTCAATTTCTGACACCACCAGTAGACTCGTGGCGTCGTTCTGGTATGTTTTTATATAAAGTTTTCTTGATTTGGAGAACGTGGGCCCTGGCACGCATTTCGGTGCAAAGCGGGTCCCACTTTCTGAGTCAACGGGACTTTTTGACGCCGGCTCATCGGAATCCAATTCTGGATATACCATTGAGTTCGTATCATCATTCTGGACTCGTTGACATATAATTTGCTAGGTTTTAGTGGACATTGGTTCCGGCACGTATTTCGGTGCAAGTCGGATACCAATATCCGGGCCAACGGGTCATTTTGAGATCGGCTCATCGGAATCCAATTTCGGATGCACCGTTGAGTTCGTATCGTCATTCTGGACTCGTTGACATATAATTTGCTGAGTTTTGAGGACATTGGCTCCGACACGCTTTTCCGTGCAAATCAGAATTTCAATGTCCTGGTCAACGGACCAATTTGAGATCGGGTCAACGGAATCCAATTCTGGATATACCGTTGGGTTCGTATCGTCATTCTGGATTCGTGGACATATAATTTGTTAGGTTTTGTGCACTTTTATTTCGGCATGCTTTTCGGTACAAAGTGTGTCCAACGGCGGACATCATTTTGACCCGAAATTACCGTTTTGCTCCTGTGTCCAAATTAGACTTTTGGACAGGCTATTCTAGCTATTTTGACCATTCTGGACACGTTGGTGATGTTAGTTTCATCATCCGACAACATCTGTAGATTTCTTCCCTTTTTGTGTCACCCTATTATTATAATATTTTCTTCTTTTGGTTGTTTTAGAGACCCGTCGATTTCAGTGATTTCTAAATCACTGAAATTTATAAGTTGACCTTGTAGATATTTATAGAGGCTAGCTTGACCATGGTTGACTAGTTTGACTAGACGTCGAAGTAGAGTCAACAGTTGACCTAGGTTTGATCAGATTTGACCAACGTTGACTTTTTGACCAAGTCAACTGTAGGTCAACCATTGATCTATTTAACCTAGAGTAGACTTAGAATTGACCGGAGTTGACCAGTTGACCAAAGTCAACTGTACGTCAACCTTGACCCAGTTTGTCTTAGTTTGACTTAGTTTGATCTAGATGTTTAGTATGTCTTTGACCCTGATCAGCTCTTGTATTATTTCATCTTTAGGTCTGTGACTTTACTCTGAACCCTGATTCATATTGACAGCAGGACCCCAGGCGAGTACATTCTCTGATAATATTTTTGTTTTATGATATCGTCTATGTTTCTTGTATTTAGTGTAGATACCCTCGTTCTCTTGACACATTGTTCACACGGATTGGTATTTCCCTGGATCCCGTCATAAGATGTTATTCCTCGCTCTCCTTGGTATATCTTGTGCAAGTCTTTCTTGTTCCTTGTGCATTGTATAGACACGATTCCTGCGAAGGCTAGCTACCCTCTCGGAGAATCGCATGTCATGATGTGTCATAGTTGGATCCACTATACTAGTCGGGGACGGGGAGTGTTAGTGTAGATGTGTGGTCATTATCCACCTTGTTTATTCTTGTAGACCTTGAATGCTACCAATCCTACACTCCACGCAGGATTGGCTGATCATTAGACCTTGTGCAGACCCAAGCCGGTCACATGTTGAAACTAGCACTCACACACATAGATAGATGATTCTTGATTCTTGTACATGCCATGATCAGTTTTACTTGCCTTGTTCTAGCTCTAGATTTACAGCTTACCTTGCCATGATACTCACATGTACATTTCATGATTTCTTGTATATTCTCTCTATTTACTGCTACATGTTCAATATCGTCTAATTAGAACTGTTATTTGAGATTTGTGCTCGTTCCATCCTGACTGAATATGTTGACAAAATTTTAGGAGTAGTTGTGCCTCAGTATTGGACTTCATGATGTTGCTAGCTGAGGTGGATCTCACTATTCTTCTATGTGAGTTGCCTGGTAGTTATCCTTAGTTAGTCTTGTTGTTCCTTCTTTATTTTCCTGTCTTATGATCATTGTAGATTCTAGTTGTTCTAGTGATATTGTCATTACTTCTTGTCTTATCTTTCTTAGTTTCGTGATGTGACATGAGTACATTTCTAGTTATGGATTCTTAGATGTTGTAGTTAGTATAGTATGCTTGACAGCGTTCTACCGCCGATACTGCGGCGTAGGCTGGACGTGGCCCACGTATTCGTACCCGTATATCCGGGTGCGGGTCGTGACAGTACCTGTTATCACTTACCTTCATCATTAGTGTTTATTTTAATATTTCCACATGTGACTTCGATAGTGTTGTTTCCTTGAGCGACTTGACTTGATTATGTTTTCCATGTTACTTTGACTTGACCTTCGACCGATACTAGGATTGGCTACTTGACTACTCTCTACTCGGGAGACCCCCTAAGGGCTACGATAGAGACTCACTATAGTTAGGAAGTACCACGCAGGACTACAACTATATATAGGACCGGGAGTACCACGTAGGACTACGGTCATTTGATTTATTTGTAGCCATGCTTAGTATTATTTTCTTTGTGACATGTCATTCTCTATAGAGTTCCTCTCATGTGATATCTTGTCTTGTTTAAGTAGTTGTTTATGTTCTACTCTTGTTTATCCATGCATGTTATTTACTGTTACACAAGACATGTTATTATGTATCTTGCTACGCCCCTCTGAGGACCTGGTGATCTCTCTAGGTTTGCTTGTAAACTCCATCTCCCATATTTTAGTGTTTAATTATTAATCAATTAGTGTAAATATTTTTATTTGTACAAACAATGTTATATATATATATATATATATATATATATATATATATATATATATATATATATATATATATATATATATATGTGTGTGTGTGTTTGTGTGTGTGTGTGTGTGTGGTGTGTGTGTGTGTTTGAAGTGTATATATATATATATTTTTACACACACACACACACACACACACACACACACACACACACACACACACACACACATATATATATTGTCCGTCAAGTTCGCTCAAGCCCGTGGCCACTACCACCCAACCGGCCGAGCGGAGGGGGGGCTCGATCCCAGGTCTCCCCGCCGAGAACCCCCCCTCTGCCACTTACGCTAGGAGCTCCAGGCACACACACACACACACACACACACACACACACACACACACACACACACACACACACACACACACACATATCCCGAGTCCCTAAGGCACTAGCCCAGTGGTAGTGCGGAAGGCCGCCCAAGCACAGGTCTTGGGTTTGAATCCTCCCTCGGGAGGCTGGGTGGCTTACATAGCCACGACTCGGCTAGGAGAAAGGACACCCAAAAATATATTATATATATATTGTAAATATAATTCACATTATTTTTGGGTGTACATAACCTGTGTCTTTTGGTCATCCATAACCTATGACATTTGGTTATCCGTAACTTATGTCTTTTAGTATTTCTCCTTTAATTATCATGATGATGTTAAACCCCCATTGTAAGCCTATATAAAGGACTCTTCTCAAGATGATTGAGATAAGTGAATGAAGAAACAATTTCCTCCATTTTTCTATCTCCATTTCTTTGTTTTACAATATGTTATCAGCACGATGCTCTAGGAAATAGAAAAAAAGGTGGAATAGTTCTCTTAAGAAAAAAAAGAAAGGTATTGAAGAGGTAAGTCTAATCTTATATACTTAGATACATGCATGTTTTAGTAAAATTTAATACACGTTTGATTTATGTCTTTATAGATCGATTAGAACGTAAGTTTTCTAGATCTACTTTTTATTTTTGGAGATAGAAAAATGGAGAAAATTGTTCTCTTAAGAAAAAAAAAAGAAAGGTATTGAAGAGGTAAGTCTAATCTTATATACTTAGATACATGCATGTTTTAGTAAGATTAAATACACGTTTGATTTATGTCTTTTTAGATCGATTAGAATGTAAGTTTTCTAGATCTACTTTTTCTTTTAGTTTTAAATCTAAATATGTATTGATCATGTTCAAAATTTCATTCAAAATAGAAAGTTTATGCTACTCTATTTAAGAATATGTATAAATCGCATTTCTATATTTCTTTCTTATGAATTTTACCCAAGTATGAAATTAATCTAAAATATCTTGAATTTTCTTCACTTATTTGGAATTAGTTAATTTCATTAAATTAAATTAGGTTATGTGAATTTGTTATTTCTATTATTTAATTTATTTGAATAATAAAAGGTACTACTTCACATTGTTGTATATGTGAATCGAATTATATATAAAAAGATACCCAAAATATATTATTATATAATGATAACATTGTTGTATATGTGATAAACATAAGACATAATATTTTTTGTAGCGTTTTATCACATTGTTGTAAATGTGATACACATAAGACATAATATTCTTTGATAGCGTTTTATCACATTGTTGTATATGTGATACACATGAGATAATATTCTTTGATAGCATTTACCACATTGTTGTATATGTGATACACATAAGTATATTCTTTGATAAAGTTTCATCACATTGTGGCATATGTGAAGTTTTGTAATCTTGAAAGCGCTTATCAATTTTATTATTAATTTACATCTAATATAATTATTTCTGTCATGTAGATGTCGAATTTTGCAAAGCTTGAATTCAAAGCTCTTGATGTGAGCAGAGATAATTATTTATCATGGCAATGGATGCAAAGTTGCAATTGCAGTCCAACAAGCTTGATGATATTATTAAGAAGAAAAATAAATTTCTGAAGCCAAGATCAAGGGTTTGATTTGATTTTTCTACGACATCATATCCATGATAATTTAAAGACAGAATATCTATGTGAGGATGATCCATTGAATTTGTGAAAAATCTCTAAATGATAGATTTAACCACCAAAGGATAATAATCTTTCTGACTACTCAAAGTGAATGGTTGAATCTAAGATACCATGACTGTAAATTTTTTAAATAATATAATTGTGCTCTATTTAATATTGTTTCTTGTCTTAGATTGTGCAGAGAAAAAGTAACATAGACTCAAATGATTGAGAAAATCCTCTCCATTTTTTATGCAAGTAATGTGCTTTGTAGTAATAATATCGTGAAAGAGATTTCATAAAATACTTTAAACCGGTGACTGTCTCCTTATAGCAGAGGCAAATAGCAACTTCTCATGAAAAACCACAGCTCTAGACCAATTGGGTCAATGGAAATTCTTGGAACAAATGCCAATAATTTTGGAATTAGCAGAGGTTGTGGTGGAGGACGTGGAAGAGGGAATAAAAAAATTATAAGAGATATGGTCATGATTATCAGCCTTACAATTGTAAAAATAATGGTTCACAAAAGAAAATAAATGGAACAAGTGGACAACACCCTCTCACAAAGGGAATCGTGTTACAAATGAACAGTTTGAGAAGATGCTAATGCAATTTTTATTTTTATTTTTATTGAATGAGTACTCGGTAAATATATGTTTATTTCAAGTATTTATAAACTATTTATATTTGAAGTCATGCTTTTGGTTTCCATCATGGAATGTATAGGCCGCGAGAGTTTTGTTTTATTGAAAAAAATATATATTATAAATTTGGAGTTATATTTCTATAATATGATATTATCATTTGAAATGCTTAATTTTTCTTATTATACTTATGTTAGCTAGAATATTTAAGTTCATAATATTTTTATTTTGCTTCATGGAGTAGTAATGCATGCTTGTCGTAAATATGACAAAGATAGACATTAATTTAGCAATGTCGAGCTACTCAAAAAGATATTGAAAGATTGAAAGAATCTAAGAAAAATGACTTAGATATGTGTTTGGTAGATAGTGTGTAGTACCCCGTCCCTACATCGTGCCCCATTCTCCGTCCACGGGATGCGCGAGAAAGAAACACTGCCGCTATCGACTCGGTCGGGACCGATCGAATCGATCGAACGGGAACGGTTGAATTAAGATCCATTCTCCATTATGGAATGGCTTCTTCGGAAACAAGTCCCATATTCAGCGGGTTGTGCCTCAAGGATTGACTCTGCGGCTGAGTCGGGAGAGACCTCCCGTTGTGCTGCTTTCACGCCGCTTGCGTTGGTTTTGGCTTCATTTTCTGAATACGTTTTCATGAATGTTTTCGATGGTTTTCATGGCTTGCGTTTCAAACTTCGAATTCGTATCGAATTTCCTTAAATAACACAGTGTTCTAATCGGTTGCTTGTACGATTTCAGGTGATCGCGTAGGCAACGTCTAGCACGGCCAACCAGTTTCTCGCCTCAAGTAAATACTAAGGTGAGTGGCTGACCCTTCTTCCCTCGACCCTCTTCTCTAATACATTATCGATACTAGACATGTGCTATGCTAGATGTAATACAACGACATGAATGATATTCCGATGAACGGTCACACGACGTCCCACGAACACGAACTATACAAATGCTTGTCATATAACCTTATCGTGCTTGCAATTACCGTGTTATATAGAACCGTCCTAAGAAAGGATGAATCGATTAAATGAATGTCGCAACGATACTATAAGATGTGCCTTGAAATAACAATTAACTTAGCATGGTCATGGACAACTTGTCGACAAGGGCGATTGTTTCTTCGGACGATATCCCGAGGCCACGGGACCGTTCCGGCATAGGAAGAAACACGGATAGCTATGCCGGATGCATGCCACGGTAGGCAGTGTCTTTCAACGGGGCTCGCTACCTGTGCTGAAGGACCACTGTCTACCAAGCTATATGTCCAGGATGGCTTGTCGTGCCAGTGACCTTCACGAATACACTCTATTATGTCTTATTATTATCAACATGACAGGAAAGAACATGGTAAGTTTACGCTACAATGGCACGCTCTGCCGGGTGTAAGATCTATCATCGTTATACGGTTGTGCCTACAAATATAAGTTTGAATTGAGTAGGATGGCTAGAAACTTCACTATTCAATTGCATGCACGCTCACTTAACTTCTTCAACAAATGAGAGCACGAAATTTAAACTGCCATGCACTAGCACAAAGTGTAATGTGCTGACCCTCGCTCTCAACAGGTACTCGAAACTAGGATAGCGTGCCAAGGAACTGAAGGCGATGCCCCTTTCTTTTGAAGCCTTGCTAGCGCGAAGGCTAACTCTGCAACTTTTGAAGACTCCAACCCAACTGCATCATGAGTCACAAACTCTCGCCGATCCCAGGTCTTAGAGAGTCATTTTGATGTTTTGTAAAAAGGGATGTAAATGTATGGAATGACTATCTCATCGATGTCGGTTGTAAGCCCGAGAGGCCTCTTTTGTAATCGAGTCTGTAACCTAACTTATTATCAATGAAAATGCAAGTTTCCTCCTCTATAAATGTGTTCAATTTCTCTGCGTACTCTTATATATGCTGTTGTTTCGAATAACCTTATGAACCGTCTTGTGCAAGCGCAACTTAGGCTTGCACGACATCACGCCCGGGGGACGACTATCGATTCTACCGAATCGGGGCATGACATAATGGTATCAGAGCACGGCTTTACGTCCTTAGCCTCCAATTTTGAGTTTTAGTCTCAAAATCGTTGGTCTCGTGTCGATGAGATATGTCATTCCATACGAGTGAGCCGTAATAAGTTTTGTGACTAACGTAGTTTGCCTTCAAAAAATCCCAGAAGGCACGACGGTGAGCGTGGTGGTGAACGAAGAAAGTGCTTCGAGCGGCTCGAGTAGCTCGAGACCCGGACCCTCTAACGATGCCATGGAGCGGATATTGCACATGCTGGAAGCGCAACAACGACAAGCTGATGAGAGTCAACGCCAGAAAGAGCAACATCGACGGCAGACAGAGGCACGCTAGACTCAGTTCGAGGCCCGATTCGATGTACAATTTAAGCTGCAGCAGAAGCAGCTCGACACTCTTCAGCAGATCGTTCAAACAGTGGTGGCTAACAACAACAACTCCGTGACAACCCATGCCGTAACTGAGCCTGCGGCCAGACAAAGTGAAGTCGAACCGGAGGTACCCGAGCCTATTCCTACAGCACCGAGAAGTTCCAACTTCGACGTGTCAAAATTCACGAAAAGCTGCCGCACTTCTTTCAATGGCACGGAGGATCCCTCCATGGCGATCGACTGGTTGGAGGAACTGGAAGATAAATTCGAGCTTCTGGATGTCGAAGAGTCCAAGAAAGTCGCATGCGCTCAACTTCTACTCCGATTGAACGCGCACGACTGGTGGGCCGTGCAAAAGCGAGCGATCAGATGCGATAACGAGACAACAACAATTTCTTGGGCCACATTCCGAGAGGCATTCGAGATCGAGTACCTCCCCGAAGCCGTTCGATAAGAGAAAAAAATGAATTTATGCAGCTAAGACAAGGAAATATGACGGTGCGACAGTATGCAGCAGAGTTCAACAAGTTAGCCAAATTTGCTGGAGAATTCCTGCCCTCCCTAGCAAGTCGTGCTCGACGGTTCAAAGTGGGTCTACGACCATCCATCTACGCCCATGTGCCTGTTTCGTAATACAAAACGATGGAAGAGTCTCTCAACCACGTCCTTCGCCGTGAAGGCCAATATCCTCCAGGTGCTGCCGGCACTGTGCATACCTACAATCACAAACGCCCTAGCCACGCAGGAGGAAATAATGTGACCAAGCGTCCGAACAACGGGCACCAGGGCAGACACCAGGCGCGGAACCAGGGACCTCACTGCACAAAATGTAACCGGAACGGACATCTTGCCGTCGACTGTGAAGTTCAAAATGGCGGGTATTTCATCTGCAGAAAAAAGGGGTCACTTTCATGGAGACTGCCTGAACCGTAGAAGAAACAACTTGAACACGCCTCAGCATCAACAACACCATCGGGGAAATCAAGTTCCGGTGCCTCGAGCACCTCAACCCGCACCGTAAAATGGCCAAGACCGTCGCCCCAATGCCCAGGGCCGCGTCTACGCCATGACTCGAGATGAAGTGCTTGCATCCGATACGATCATGACAGGTATACTAAATTTTAATAATGTGCCTGCTCGTGTACTATCTGATTCAGGCACTTCACATAGTTTTATATCGGCAGACTTTGCCGCCGAGCACAAATTTCCTGTAATATCATTAGATCTCGACCTTAGCGTAAGTACACCTTCGGGCACACCAATATATTTGCCATTGATTATCTAAGAACAGAACAGTTTTATGGGAGGACTGAACTTTGATTCACAATACAAACTCGCTCGTATAAAGAGAGCCTAGGAACAAAACCTAGGAAAAGCAATCTATGTACAATTGTTTAGTTTTTGATTATAGGGGGTGACGATAGAGGCTCGGAAAAGTGATATCAACTTTGCCTTACTCCTTGGACGATCGAACGCAACCTTGGCTCCGGCAAAGAAAAGCTCTCTCTCGCTGTTCGGATTGCTCTGGGTCTCTGTGTGTCCCTCTCTGTGTATGCTTTTCTCTGTGTGTCTGTGCAAAAGAATAATCCTCTGCTATTTATAGGACTTTGTGATGAGTGGGGTGTGCAGTAATTGCGTCTTAAAACATGGGCGGTTGGGGATTGGTTAAGTTTAACCTTGATCTGTTTGTTGGAAATCAATCTGGGCTGTTGTGTTGGTTGCAATAAATCTGCATCGTTATGATTTGTTGGTTGCAATAAATCCGAGTGGATAAGTCTTAGTCAATCTTCTGCCACGTGTCCCAACTGCCATTATGCTATGAGCTGCATGAATAGGACATCCTGGCAGAGTCGTATGAGTGTGGTCTGGTAATTGAGCCGCATGAGGGTAGCCTCACAACCGAGCCGCATGAGGATAGCCTCACAACTGAGCCGTGGCCTCACAACCGAGCCGCATGAGGGTGGCCTCACAACTGATCCGCATGAGAATGGCCTCACAACCGAGCCGCATAAGGATGGCCTCACAACTGAGCTGCATGAGGGTAGCCCCCACAACCGAACCGCATAAGGGTAGCCTCACAACTGAGCCACATGAGAATGGCCTCACAACCGAGCCGCATGAGGATGACCTCACAACCGACCCGCATGAGGGTGGCCTCACAACTGAGCCGCATGAGGGTGGCCCCCACAACCGAACCACATAAGGGTGGCCTAGGCGGTCCGCATAGAGAACTTCTTTGGACTTTGTGAACTGCGCCGGCTATCTCAGAGATTTTCTCGTCTTTTGATGAGCATTATGTCAGAGCTGTCAGAACTGTCACTTTATGTCAGAACATTTAATGGCCAGCTGCAGGAAGTAATTATGACCAGCTGTAATCGGCCTATTTTGAGCCGCATGAGGCCACGTGGCTCTTCCTGAGCCGCATACGGCTCTCTGGGACTTTCCGAGCCGCATAAAACTCTTCAAGCTTTTGAGCCGCATGCTGAATCTGGGCCGCATATAAATTACTATTCTTTTTCATGCTTCTACAAGACCCCCTTCAAAGTTTTCAATTTTGTAAAAATTGAAATACTTTGAATAAGAAGCATGTCTACGTAATCTCTTCATGCCGCATAAACTTATCTGACCGCATAGGATTTTCTACCCGCATGGACTGACCTGGCCGCATAGAATTTTCTAGCCGTATGGACTGCTCTGGCCGCATAGACTACTCTGTCCGCATAGACTTCTCTGGCCGCATGCTGTCCTTCCTGTCACGTAGGCGTCTCATTAATTTGCTTTTGATTTGTTTCGATTTAAAGCCGTCTTTTGGGTGAGATCCCAAGAGTCGGCATAAATATTTGGATTTACCTTGATGATTCTGCGCATTCTTTTTTGCATGAGAGGGGATAGAATCCCAAGGGTCGGTCTTATCTTCTAGGCAGCACATGATTCGAAGCGTCTATCGGTCTACGTGCCCCATGTCCGCCTATAAATATGAGTAATTTTTAGAGAGAGACTCTTTACTCTCTTCCCTTGTTCAAACCTTCTCGTCTTAGTTGCCATCTCTTTTTCTCCTTCAATCTTTCATGGCTCCCAAGACTTCCTCCAGCGCTGCGGCGAAGGATAAAGGAGCGGCTTCTTCGTCGACTGTGGCGCCCACAGTTTATCCCGACGTTATCCTGCTATTGACGGTAAGCATGTTGGGAGAAACTGCATGGACTCAAAATCCTAACTGTAATGGCTACATCGCATGTTTTATGCGCGGGCCTTTGGCACACGATGCTATCTTCGTCTTTATTGAACTGCTCAAGTTCATTGTGATGAATGCTGTGCTGTATGTGCCGCATGTACGTCTCATGTCCGAGCCGCATGGGATATGCCTCATGTCCGAGCCGTATGAGAGTCGTCTCTTGGCCGCATAAGAACTTTATAAACTGGGCCGCATGAGGACCCACCGAACAGAGTCGCATAAGTTTCTTTGAGCTGAGCCACATGAAGCCCCAACAAAAAGGGCCGCATAAGCTCCATTTGAACTATGCCGCATAAGGCTCCACCAAATCAGAGCTGCATAAGCTTCCGTAAACTGTGCCGCATGAGGTCCCGCTAAGCAGAGCCGTATAAGCTCATTTGAACTGGGCCGCATGAACACCCGCTAAACAGAGCCGCATAAGCTCACTTTGAACTGGGCCGCATGAGGCCCCACCAAAATAGAGCCGTATAAGCCCCCCCTTTTAATTGTGCCGCATAAGGACCCACCTAATCAGAGCCGCATAAGACCAGAAACACTAAGTGGTTTTATCTGGCCATCTTCTAACTTGTTTCTTTTGTCTTTTTTCAGTGAATTTGCCAGTCAATCCTGCGTAAGAACCCTTGGTAGGTCGAGCCCAATTTGCTGTGGGTGTGAGGTTCGACCATTTAGTCGAGTATGTGGTGAACCAGCTTTCCAAAGATAAACCTGAGGAGAGGCTGAGAGATATTAAAAACCAGTCCTTCTTCTTTCTCTCGAGCATGATAAACTCGGGGCAATTGGAGGGCAAACACCTGAAACCTGCATTCCTCTTCGGGTATGCCCTGACTGTGAAGAACTCCCAAGTTCTGGATATATCTGAGAGTTGGAGTTTTACTTCTGACGGGATGGCAATCCATATTCCTCAGATGGAGCGTCATTTCCCGTTGTCGTGGTTCAACATGCTGCTAATGGACAAAAAAATGGAGCATTACTTGACTCCGAGTCGGTCTGGGATGTTTATGGGCAACATTCACTATAACAACAACTTGGGGTCAGTGTACGCGGGCAAGGTACCGGTCAGCCGCTACGTGATGGGGTTGGCCCGGAGCAATTTCTTGAATGTGCAGGGTGTTTCACTTAACAAAATGCCTGGAAGTTGGATTTTGAAAATAAAACGAGGAAGAGTACAAGAAGTACAAATTTGATTCTGGGAAAGTATTGCTGTAGAAGTCTGATCTGTAAATGATCACTTTGTTCCTTGGACCATACGATGATGATGAAGATCGCTGCTTGAAGATGAACAACTTGGAAGAACTAAGTCACCAGAAAGGTATCGACGCACTTGGGCACTGATGGCGAGGCCGAATGCTTCCCTGCTTTGCTTTACTCTGTTCTGAAAGAAATTTTGAAGAAGAATGCTCTAGAGAATCAAAAATCTCTGAGTTCTAATCTCTCTATCTTTTCTCCTGCCTCTGTGTGTCTGTGATATGAGAAAATAAGTTTATTTATAGACTTGGGCTCTTGTGCGTAAAAACTCAGCAAAAGTTCCGTCTTTACGCTAACAATTGCCACCCACGACCGAAGTCATCCTCTGTATATGTTGACACGTGTCCCATCATTTCAGTAAGAATAGGATGCACGTACACACGTTCTTCGAGATGTGTGGCATGAAAGCCATGTAGGCAGACCACGTTCTCAACTGATGAAGAAGAATAGGGCATAAAACAACCCCAATGTACTCTGAGCGTAAAGCAGTGGACTAGGCGTAAAACAGCCCTGTCATAGATTTCCCGCGTAAAGTGGTTATTGAATAACCTTGAGCGTAAAATAGCCCAAATAGACTTTACGCACACGTCGACTTTCGAGCGTAAAAACTCATATAATCTTCGTGCGTAAAAGAAGCCATAGTATGAGCGTAAAGTAGCTCAGTCCACATACTAGACGACAACATTGGTCTCTGTATAAAATAAATCCCTTCGAAATATGTGGTATATGCCATCATCAATATCTTCATGTCAGACTTTGCATTAAATGCGAGACTTTGACAACTTTGCCCAGCGTAAAAGGAGGGTTAGCCTGTCTTTAGGCGTAAAACCAATGTCTTGACCCTGGCTGCTTTTAGGCGTAAAAGCGATTAGCCTTGACTTGGGCGTAGGCGTAAAAGCGATTAGCCTTGACTTGGGCGTAAAGTGTTTAACCTCCCTGCGGCGTAAAGTAGATCAATTTGAGTAGAATGATCTATCATTTTGACTCATTATGTGAAGCACTTTTTACGCTCCTACAAGACCCCCTTCAAAGTTTTCGAATGTCTTCATAATTCGAAACACTTTGAACAGCAGCGTAAAAGTTGAGATTTGACTAGTCAGCGTAAAATTCGGGATACGCAACAGTCATCCACGTAAAAGCAGGGATATCCAACAGTCGGCGTAAAATAGCATTAAATAGTGTCGGTCAACATTTAACCGTCACAATGAATTTTCTTCTCAAAACTTTCGAACGCCTTTTCACTTCTCCGAGTTTAAATTAATAATGAACAGTTTCCAATGAGGAATATGGAGAGTTGATTTAACCATATAAATGAGGAGAAATTCTTTACTCTTGACATCCATCTCCATAGTGACATGGCGCCAAAGAAGAAAATTAACAATGAAGAGGCTTCTGGCTCAAGGATTGACTTTGAGCGAGCATGCAACTTTGTAGAGTGCTTTGGATTAACTCCAGCAGTCTTCAGTCGCATCGATGGTGGTCCCTCGACTGCATATGAAGGCTCAGGAGATGCCGAAGCATTTCTAAATCTGATGCATCGCTCTGGGATTCGCAACATGCGCGAGTTAGGTGCCTCCCTTCGTCAATCCAACGAAAGAGAGAGAAAATGATATTCCATGTATTGCGACTCTCTTATATGTAGGGGTCCACTCCTCCTTTTTATAAATAAGGTTTTGATGTTAATCTCATCTGTTGGTACATAGAACTGTTCAATACTTCTTTTGACTGCTTCTATGGTTGTTCATTCCCAAGAAACAAACCGACACGTGGCGTCTGTCTTGTGGTCACGAGAGCCTTTCAATAGGATCTTTTCCCGAAATAGACTCCCAACAGTTTCTTCAGTCTTTATAAATAGCCGAGAATGTTTTATATATTCTCATTCTCATTCCTCTGAAGATAACTTTTCGTAATATCGTTCTCCAACAAATGACAATGTCGATGCTTTCCAATGGCGTTCCTTTGTACGCCCGATCACCAGATGCAGATTCATCCACTGTTAGAGCCAAACCATTTGACCTAAGTGGTAAGTCTGATCGTAAGCAATTATCTGCCTTTGAAGTTTCTGAAGTACTGGCGTAAAAGCCTTGCTGAATAGTGGTACACCTGAAGCACTGGCGTAAAAGCCTTGCTGAAGCACTAGCGTAAAAGCCTTGCTGAAGCACTAGCATAAAAGCCTTGCTGAAGCACTAGCGTAAAAGCCTTGCCGAATAGCGGTATACCTGAGACACTGGCGAAAAATGCCTTGTAGTCTGTTGAAGATAAAACAAGACGCATGAGCATCTGTTTTTTTTAGTTAGCGTCTCATACGCATCTGATGGTACTTCTGTTTAAAACACTTCTTCTTTGTTGTTTTTTGCAAAAGTTTGTCTAAAGAGCTTTTCCAGAACCGGCATTGGTGACTTTGACGCTGTGAAGAGCGTGCTTCTAGCATCAACATCAGGGAGCTCATGCGCTTTTGATGCACAAATCAGACAACTCAGAACTCTTCGTGAGATAGAAGGGTCTTCCTTTATCTTTATCTTTCAGATCGTCTGTCTGAGCAACAGGTATATTTCTAGCCAAGCCAAAAACAATTTGGTGCTTGTTTTTCTTATTAGACGGAACCGCAAAATAAGATTCTTCACGGCGTCTATAAGTTACACAAGCTTGTGATTGGGCAACTACCGAAAGTAGATAAGGAGAAGATGTCAAGAACTTTTGAGCATAAGGTCCAACATCAACCTGAAGAGGAAAGGAATTTTCTTTATAGTTGATGTATAAAGCTTCTTCTGGTTCTATGTCGCCTTTAGATTGATGACTTTGATTATCAGAAGATAAAGTCATTCTTTCAATAAACTTGGCAGCCATATACTCGAAAAGAAAATCTTCATTGATATCAAAAAGTACAGAATGATCAATATTTACATCATTTACGATTTGACTGCTACACTTCGGATTAATCATCAGTGGACCATTATCCGTCTTCTGCGTAGATTTGCCAAGATTGACAATCAATGGTGGTTCTGGATCATTCGTACAAGAGGTACGCCCTTTGACTTTAATCAAAAAGGGTTGAACTTGGCTCTTAGTAGGAACATTTACTGATTCCTCAGATGAAGCTTGAGTTCTTCCTTTAACCTTGATTACCAAAGGTTGATCATTGACAGATTGGGATTGGATTCGTCCCTTGACCATGATCTTCAAATGTTGTTCTTCTGGCGGATCTTCATTAATAGACTGATCTTCAATAAAAGATTGATCTTCAGCTATGTCTGATATCTCTTTCACATGTTCTTGTTTATAAAGCCTTGAATCAAAAAAATAGGCTTCGACACCCATGAAGGGATTGATATCAGCAAATTCAGTCTTTACAACTCCTTGAGAATCCACATACTTAAAGCATTGGTGGAGAGTTGAAGGCACAATGTTGTGTTCATGAATCCACGATCTTCCAAAAAGAATATTGTAGGATACATCTGAGTTGATAACATAGAAGGTTACCATAGTTCGCAGATCGCCAATCTGAATCTTCAGACGAATCTTCCCCAGTGGTTTACTCTTGCCAGAGTTAAAACCAACTATCGTAGTACTAGTGTAAGTCAGGTCACTAGTAGGAATCCTCAGGGGTCTTAGCATACTTTGAAGGATTATGCTAATTGACGACCCAGGATCGATGTAAATCCTGTCAATTTCAGTAGATCCAATATACCCAGTGTAGCACAGAGGTCTGTCATGTTTGTTATGCTTCAACAACATATCCTCTTGTGTAAAGGTGATATTAGGAATTTCTTCCATCATACTATGACATTGCGGACACGACACTGGAGTATTATTATGACTCTTGAGTTGAGCCAAGCATGAATCTGCCTGAAGTAGAGCTTCACTCAAAGTCTCCCTGCTTTCTCTAGAAAGATGAAGCAGTTCAAATATGGATAGTCTAGCCGAAGTATTGGCTAACTGAGCTAGAATATCAAATTTGTAAGGTTTCATTACCACCCCCTGACTGGAAGCAGACTTCAATAGAACGTCAAAACGTACTGCTTTCTGTTTTCCCTTTTCAACCACCGAGGGTTTAGCAGGAACAGGAGAAGGTTGAGCTGGTAGTGTTTCCACTACATCTTCTGCTTCTTTGGAAGATCCCTCATAATCTTTGTGGTACTCCTTCCCGAATCTTGTACCAGTAAAAGTTTCTTCTTCAGACTCAAGAGAAGGAAGTACCATATTACAGGATTTAGTCTTCCTCCCTTTAGCCTTTTTCTTGTAAGGTTTGTTGTGAGGAATTTTAAAACCCAATCCAACAGTGGATTTTTGATTTTGAATTTGTAAAGGAAGTCGTATTCCTTTATCATAATTCAAACCTTCTGCCTTCTGAAAGTCATAACCCATTTTCTTCATGAGAAGGACAGATTGCTGACTGTATAGATGAATGGGCAGCAGACTTTTAACCAATAGTTCTACAGAGGAAGAAGAAGAGATCTCTATATCCACAGGAGAATGAGGAATAGATGTCTCTGTAACTACAAGAGGAGAAGGATTCAGGATACGAGGAAAAATCCCTGTAGGAGCTTTTTCGTAAGCAGCGAAGACTTGTTGTGCCCGGTATAAAGGGACACTATTCATAGCTAACCACTGCTGATGAGTAAGCTTGAGTTTGGTAGAAGGAGCTAGACTTGGAGGACATATGTTCAATCCTCTTAGTCTATCTTCCAAAGGAGTGCCATCCATAGATAATCTGAATCGTCGGGATTTGGAATAACATGAGAAATCATGTTGCAGGTTTTGGCTTTCTTGCCTTTCTTGGATTTTGAAGTTTTACTTTCATTTTCCAATTCAGGTATTAAGTCAGGATATACCCACATAATTTCACCATTTTTTAAGGTAAGAGGCAGCAATCCGTCATTCCTTCTCTAGGAGGCGAGATATTCACAATCTTCATCGTCGCCTTCGGGATTGGGATAATTCCATCTGCTACTTGCTGTGGAGGAAAATCTCCGAATTAAAGAGAAACCATATTGGTTGTAACCGTATGGTCGTCATTAGTTAAGGCGATAGCACCGCCATTTATCAGCTCCTGGATTTTCTTCTTCAGGACATAGCAAGCACTGGTAGGATGATTAATGTATCTATGATAGATACAATATTTGGGATTGTCAGTCAGATTCACCTCATTAGGCCTCTTTGGCTCTGGAATATGAAGTTTGCCACTCTTCACCAGACATTGAAATATCCCTGGGATATCACTCTCATCAAAAGAGTATTCTTCCTTTGGCCTGGAAGATTCCTGACTATTCGGCATCGTTTTATTCTTGGAAAGATTAACCATGAAGGTATCTTTTCCTTTCACATTACGATTGCCGAGGTTATTACCAGGATTACTTTTCTTTCCTCTATCATCTGAGACAAAAATCATCCCATGTTCATGAGCCAACCTACCATTGGTCTCGGCAGAAACTGCTGCTATGATGAACGAAGCCCAATCTGTGAATTGAGAACCCGTAAAAATAGCAATAGATGGTCGCAGATTTATCTTGCATGTATCAATGAGTGCTGAATCTGGCATGCCAGAAGGCATCTTTAAAGTAGCCTGTCGAAAACGTTCAATGAACGTCCGAGTATCTTCTTTCTCCTTTTGCTTGATTTCTATCAAGGAGGACATGTTCATGTCCATTTCTCCCTCATAGAAGTACGAGAGAAATATTGCCTTAAATTCGTTGAAAGACGAAATGCAATTGTCGGGTAAACTTCGATACCAATCATAAGCCGAACCTGTCAAGCAACCAATGAACACTCGAATGAGAAGAGCATCATTTTTCTGCAGATGTACAGTCATAATATCAAAATAATTGATATATTGACTAGGAGAAGCCCTCCCATCAATTAATACCATAGATTGTAGCTTAAATTTTGGTGGAAAGGGTACATCATTCAATTGAGGAGGATAAGGTTGCTTAATCCCTAACCTCTGGAGTTGATCCTTGTGCCTCAAGACTTCAAACTGTGCTTTGAGTTCACGCACTGCTTGAATGGCCTCAGTAGTTTGTGGAAGCATATTTGATTGAATAGTTGTTGGATGTACCGTAATCCCCACCGGAGATGGTATATCTTCTGGAATAATAGGATCTGGAGAAGCAGAATTTTGATTAACAGCAGGCTCCTGAACATTCAAAGGTATATCAGCCCCTTGACTATCTTGAGTTTGTGCTGCTACTGGTACTGGTGCTATTACAGTCGGCTGAGCAGTTTGCTAATTCAATATTATCTGATACATGTTTTGCACCATGTTAAGCACGTCTTTCAGTGATTGCTCAACGGCAGTGAGACGCTGTTCTGTATTAATAGATGAGGTCTCTGGTTCATCTCCAACAGCGTAGGATTCAACTTCTCTTGAAGATATAGAATGATCAGTATAGAAGTATGAATCGACACTGTCAGTCTTGGACTCAAAAGATTGAGTACCCCCAGCTTCTGAATCAGAAGTCTGCATTTGTCTTTGTCTTCTGGATCGAGTGTTCTAATATACTCCCTCAAAAGAATCAAGAAGTCTGTTGAACTGTTGCTGACCTGGGGTTTGGGACGTATTTCGTCTTGGACGTCGTCCTCTGTTAGTATGAGATGCCATGTTCACTGACACATATGACAACTCATGTTCTTGGTCTTCAGTTTGTTGTTGAGACACATTAAAACTCAATCGATCAAAAACTGACCGTTTTGAAGCCGAACAACAACAATTGATTACAACATGGTGATAATCACAATGATATTTTTCTTGGAAAAATGTCACCGGAGATTGTCTATTCTTACGCTTTTGCATTAGCAATTCACGTAAGTCAGAAGGAGTGGAGGGAGTAGTCTTCTTTATTACATTTGGGGTAGAAAAATATTTAGTCCCCTGTGTATAAAGAAGATTACTGGCTGCATTCGCAGAACCAAATTGTACATTTCTATGCGTTTGGAGTTGTGTGCGTAAATCTTGAGATTTTTTAGCACGAAGGACTCCATTTTCATTGCGTGTAATTTGTAGATTTGGTACTTTGCGTAGAGCAGTATAAGAAGGCTGTTGGTGTAGAACTGAAGCTTTACCAACAACATTTTTATGCTGCACACGTTTAGGTACATTCATATTAGATATAAAAACATCATTGCGAATTTTATCTACACTGTCAAAGACAGGAGATTTACCTTTATAGAGCGTAAAAGTTGGTTATCTACCACGTCACAGACGGGAGATTTTGTTTTACGCGAGGAGCGTAATTTATTTGAGCCTACCACGTCACCGACGGAAGACTGGTTCTTACACCCAGAAGCACAATCCTTAGAATCTGCCCCATTACAAATGGGAGACTCATCTTTATGTACTGAGCATAAAAGTTGGTTTTTACCCACTGAGCGTAAAACCTGGTTCTTACGCAGTGGGCGTGAAACCTGATTATCTTCACCGTTATAAACGGGAGATAAATCATCACACTTTGAGTGCAACTCTGAAGTAAGGACTACCTCGTTACGAACGGGAGCCCCTACGACAGGAGTGGGAAGAATTCCTTTGCCACTAGTAGCAACGGAGAGATCAGAAGCTATTTTGGATTTAGGAATCCAAACTTTTCGTGCTTTGCGAGATTTTTGAACATTGGAGTAGCGAGAACTACCCCCAGTTCGGAGCATCCCTTCATAAGCAGTCTGGTCGAAGTGTACAACCAGCGTCTTCTTTGTCGATCCAATCGACACATCATCGTATTGAGCAATTTCCTCCTCGTTAGAGGAGAAGGTCGTCCCCAGCAGAGTCGCCATTTTTGTTTCACTTAACAAAATGCCTGGAAGTCGGATTTTGAAAATAAAATGAGAAAGAGTACAAGAAGTACAAATTTGATTCTGGGAAAGTATTGCTGTAGAAGTCTGATCTGTAAATGATCACTTTGTTCCTTGAACCATACGATGATGATGAAGATCGCTGCTTGAAGATGAACAACTTGGAAGAACTAAGTCACCAGAAAGGTATCGACGCACTTGGGCACTGATGGCGAGGCCGAATGCTTTCCTGCTTTGCTTCACTCTGTTCTGAAAGAAAGGTTGAAGAAGAATGCTCTAGAGAATCAAAAATCTCTGAGTTCTAATCTCTCTGTATTTTCTCCTGTCTCTGTGTGTCTGTGATATGAGAAAATAAGTCTATTTATAGACTTGGGCTCTTGTGCGTAAAAACTCAGCAAAAGTTTCGTCTTTACTCTAACAATTGCCACCTACGACCGAAGTCATCCTCTGTATATGTTGACACGTGTCCCATCATTTCAGTAAGAATAGGATGCACATACACACGTTCTTCGAGATGTGTGGCATGAAAGCCATGTAGGCAGACCACGTTCTCAACTGATGAAGAAGAATAGGGCGTAAAATAACCCCAATGTACTCTGAGCGTAAAGCAGTGGACTAGGCGTAAAACAGCCCTGTTATAGATTTTCTGCGTAAAGTGGTTATTGAATAACCTTGAGCGTAAAGTAGCCCAAATAGACTTTACGCACACGTCGACTTTCGAGTGTAAAAACTCATATAATCTCCGTGCGTAAAAGA
The DNA here is from genome assembly GCA_029216955.1 of Iris pallida. Lineage (NCBI taxonomy): Eukaryota > Viridiplantae > Streptophyta > Magnoliopsida > Asparagales > Iridaceae > Iris > Iris pallida. Next base: position 5,090,547 of record JANAVB010011397.1, on the reverse strand, counting down.
AGCCATAGTGTGAGCGTAAAGTAGCTTAGTCCACATACTAGACGACAACATTGGTATCTGTATAAAACAAATCCCTTCAAAATCTGTGGTATATGCCATCATCAATATCTTCATGTCAGACTTTGTATTAAATGCGAGACTTTGACAGCTTTGCCCAGCGTAAAAGGAGGGTTAGCCTGTCTTTAGGCGTAAAACCAATGTCTTGACCCTGGCTACTTTTAGGCGTAAAAGCGATTAGCCTTGACCTGGGCGTAGGCGTAAAAGCGATTAGCCTTGACTTGGGCGTAAAGTGTTTAACTTCCCTGTGGGGTAAAGTAGATCAATTTAAGTAGAATGATCTATCACTTTGACTCATTCTGTGAAGCACTTTTTACGCTCCTACACAGGGTCCCAACTTCAAGTTCTCCCAAGCTGACACCTTCATGAACTAGCTTGCTCAGAAGGGGTCCTATCCCATTGGCCGGTTGTCGCTACCGAGTTGGATAAACCCCATCCCTTCGTGGACCAACTTATCTACGTGGATTGTACGGACATACGAGACTCCCCTGCGCGAGATTGGCCTCTATCATGCTATTCGGGGCACTTATTACGGCTTGCCCATAAACAAGAAATTGTTCATGGCTCTGCTTGAAATGTACAATCGTCGTACGGGTACCTTCTTTACACCTGGAGGGGAGATAGGGCTTGCTCTCCACGAGATGCGTGAAGTCTCCAAGCTCCCTTGGGGAAATGAAGTCTTTGTGGTGTATACCCCTACAAACGAGGAATTCGAGGAGTTGGAAGGATGGTTCCCGGGCTTCGTAGCTGTCTACCGGGAACTACTATGTCACTATAGTACATGCCAACAGATGTCCAAGAAGAAGGACAACAGCTCGGAAGGGAATCTTTTTTATACTAAGGCCTGGCTGAGTTATCTTTTTATGCTAAGCACCTCAGGACAGGTTTTTCCCCAAAATCCTCAAACCCGGGAGGCAGTACAGGTCCAGGTGTCGACTGCCAAGAGGGTGAAAACCGCCAGCAACAGATTTGGGAGTCAAACTGACTCCTTTAATTATTTTTATCAGGATACTCAGCAGCTGTCAGAGAAGGCACTCCTGGCAGGATTTCTGATGATATGGCTGCGGAACTGCGTAGTCTCGGAAGGGGCTGGTTCTATTGAGAGGATCAGCTATAACTTTATCCTCCCTGCTGTGAAGCTGGTCTTTGGGGCCAGACTAGCTCTTTTTTCGGCCATGGTGTGCAGCATACATCGTGGCCTCCGCTCTTTGTCATCCAAGGTCATTGTCCATAATTTGACAAAGGACTTTGAACGAATTGAGCTGCCCTATCATTATCTGATGGGGTGGCTGTTGATGCACTGCCCATCTTTGATGAGGCCTGGCCCCGAAGATGGCGTAACTGCTGATGATGCTTTTATCTTCCAGTATTGCCGTATGCCTTGGGATTGCGAGACCATGCGTGCCTGTTGGATGGCGCTAGCAAGAGTGGACATATACACTTTTTTGTGTCTGTTCCTCAATTTACAGCTGAGGAAGTGAGGGCCGTACATCTCGATGGTACTGAGCCTTCCCACCACTTATCTGACAAGATGCTCCTTTGGTTGCACAACATCCATCCTGCACACCTGGTCTACCGCAACCGCAACTCTGTCTATTTGGAGCCCTACTTGCCCAGTTGCTTCTCTCGACAGTTTGGGTATAGTCAGCTATTCTTGGACAGTCCCAGCTCCTGCCTGGGTTTTGAAGGTAGCGTCCTTGATGGCATCAGGGCCTGGCACTATTATGACATGGTTCACACCCGTACCAGCTTCTCAGTTTCTGATGCTGGGGAGTCAGGGCAGATCTTGTACTTGGCGGCTCTGTACCATATCATGGCGAACAAGCCCCCTGTTAACTTGACCCAAGTACCAGCTTCGTTGTTGGTACTGGCTTGGAGGAGAAGCCCCAAGGGGCCAAGGCGAGGAAAAAGAAGAAGAACACGATTGCTGTGTCGGACTCGGAGTCTGCCGACGTGGATGAAGTAGATGACGAGCATAACCCCGATAACTCTCTTCCTCCCGTAGAAGATGTGGTGGCGGATCAGCCGCATATCGTGCCTGGTCCTTCATGCAAGCGAAGCAGGCGTGAGTCCGCTGTTGGCGACATAACTTACTCCGTAAAACGGGCTGCGGTTAAGCCTCGCGGGCTGCTCATTAGGGAGAGACGCGAGGATGTTGACGCCGTTTCGGAGGTGAATTGAATTACAATCATCTTCTTCTTTAGCTCTTTTTTTTCTTCTGAACTATGACCTAATCATTTTTCTTTTCTCTGTAGGCGTCAGGAGAAGGGGACTTTCCAGAGCCGGCTGCTACCCCTGCGGTCGACCCCGCTCTAACTACTTTGATTAGAGGTATGAGTGCCGAGCTTCTTGCCGCCAGGGTTCTCCCGACGACGGCTGAGGTTCCTCCAGTTGTTGACGTCCCAACCCAGGGCGACGTGGGCTCTACTGAACCCGACCTCGAGGCTACTGAATTTCAGCCGGTTGATGCTGACCCACTCGTATCCCCTTCCGGGGCGGCTGGGGCAGATGAACCAGCTGTATTTGGGTCGGATGTTGCTGGTGAAGAGGCTACGGTGGCTGCGAGCGAACCTCAGCCCCAGCAACCCTCCCTTAGTAAGCTAAGTCAAATTTTGACTAGTGAGGAGGTTCATTTGCTCTATCTTCACATCCTTCGGGTTAAGCTAATTGATGGTTGCTCCAGACATACAGGTCTTGCTCCTTCACTGCCAACCACGGACATTATCGAGGGAGAGTTCGCCAGAGGGGATCTGGTAGAAGAGAATATGCCTCCTCCTCCTCCAGCTTACATTGAGGGTGCTCCTGCTGGATCGAGTTCAGGAGAGCAAGCGACGGAACGGCCGGAGCGGGGAGAAATGGTCCCTGCACCCTCCTCTGTTCATGTGGCTCCGGAGGTCGACCTTTTCGCCCTGCCGAGTCTCCGGATCCTTCGGGCTGCGGAGGAGGAATTGGCCGCTATTCAAGCGTCCTTTCGCTCGGAACTTGTTTACCTTGTGGCAGGGGCATCAAGTTCTGGTGCATCTTCTTCGACTCTGCCAGCTACTCTTCCCAATGTTATAGATTTCGCTAGACGGAATCGGTGCGCCGAGTGCCCGTCTAGCGCCTAGGGCGCCTAGGCGGTCGATTTTTTTTTTAAAACTTTTTGTTCATGAATATATATATATAAATAATATGTATGTTACTTATAGACATAAAAGTTATTGGGCTTTTATGGCTAGTGTGGCTATATTTAAACCTTTGCATAAGGTTATGGGTTCAAATCCTATGTTTGTTGTTTCAATTTTTTTTTTACTTGGAAAAAAAACACACTTATAAATGGGGAGGAGAGGAGAGAGAGTGCAGTCCACAGACTCCTCTCCTCCTTCCCTCCGCTCCCCTCCCCTCTCCCCTCTCTCCTCTCTCCTCCCCTCCGCTCCTCTCTCCCCTCCTCCTCCCCTCTCCGCTCCCCTCTCTCCTCCTCCTCTCCTCTCCGCTCCCCCCTCTCCTCCTTCCCTCCGCTCCCCTCTTCCCTCCTCCTCTCCTACTACGACCAGCAGCAGCAACAATAATAACAGGCGACGGCGACGGCGGTGGCGGCGGCGGCGGCGGCGACGACGGTGACGACGGCGGCGGCGGCGGCGACGACGGCGGCGGCGGCGGCGACGACGGCGACGACGGCGGCGGCGGGGGGTAAGTATTTAATTTTGTCATATGAATATTTTTTTTTGATTTTTTTCTTCAAAATTTCAAAAAAAATTAACCCTAACCCTAGGGCCGACTAGAACCCCCTAGGTCCGACTAGGGCCGCCTAGGCCCGCCCAGCGCCTAGGCCGGCCGCCTAGGCCAGCCGCCTAGGGCCTTTTCGGTGTGGCCGGTGGCCGCCTAGTGCCTAGGGACTTTTCGGTGCGGCCGCCGGCCGCCTAGCGCCTAGGCGCCGCCTAGGCCGATTTTTAGAACACTGACTCTTCCTTTGACGCCGTCTTCTTCGAAAGTTCTGGATGAATCGTCAAAGGATGTGGTTGACAGTTTCTACCGTCACCTGAAGCGAGGGGTTGAGGCTGCCGTGGAGAGGGAGACCTCTTTTGCCATGGCTCGTCAATGCGCCCGTGGCCAGATTGAACTCCTTAGAACCCTCCCCGGTGGGGCAGGGATAGTTGAGCTTCTGGAGCCCAAATTGCTAGAGGCGGATCAGTTGGGAGGTGGAGTTACAAAATATTTCCAAATTTATACATTAAAACTAATAACAAGTATATACTTATAGAAATTGATTTTTGTATTTATTTTAGAAAACTGGGAGGTGGAGTTACAAATCTTCCCCCTTAAAAAAATTTCGTCCTCGAAATTCAAAGGACCAAAACCAAAACTCAGCAATTCACAAAAGATCCAAACACAGTTATTTATTGAAAATAGAAATCCACAAAATAGTAATACAATCAATCAAACAAACAAAGTAGGATTGCGCTCCCGCATCTCGTCTTCGCGCTCCCATGTGGACTCTCCCGGAGAGTGGTGTCTCCACATGACGCGAACGAGAGGAATAGTCTGGTTGCGCAGGCGCTTCTCCCTCCGATCGAGGATCTCTACTGGCTGCTCCTCATAAGTCAATCTCGGACCCACCTCCAGCTCAGAATAGTCCACCACGTGGCTCGAGTCTGGAATGTAGCGTCGAAGCTGAGATACATGGAAGACATCGTGCACTCCCTCCAAGCTAGCTGGAAGCGCTAAACGATAAGCCACCTCGCCAATCCGCGCCGTCACGTCGAAGGGTCTGATGAATCTTGGACTGAGCTTCCCGCCTCTGCCGAATCTGATGACACCCCTAGTCGGTGAGATCTTCAGGAACACTCTGTCTCCTACTGCAAACTCAAGTAGCCGTCTGCTGCTGTCCGCCCAGTGCTTCTGCCGATCCTGTGTAACTCTGATACGCTCCCGGATCAGTCTGACTTTCTCAGCTGAGTCTACCACCATCTCTGGCCCAAGTAACGCTCTCTCACCAACGTCATCCCAAGATAACGGCGTGCGACATCTCCGTCCATACAGCGCCTCGAATGGAGTCATCTTGATGCTGGCTTGATAACTGTTGTTATAGGCAAACTCTACTAAATACAAATGGTCCTCCCATGAACCGCCGAAGTCGAGTGCGCAAACCCGTAGCATATCCTCCAAGGTCTGAATGGTCCTCTCAGATTGCCCGTCCGTCTGTGGATGATAGGCGGTGCTGAACTTCAACTGTGATCCCAAGCTCTGCTGTAGACTCCTCTAGAAGTACGATGTGAAGCGGTTGTCTCTATCTGAAATGATGCTAACTGGCACCCCGTGAATCCTCACGATCTGACGCATATAGAGGTCTACAAGCTTCTCGATCGACAGCCCAACCTTGAACGGAATGAAATGAGCAGACTTCGTCAATCTGTCCACGATCACCCAAATAGCGTCCTTGCCACTGGGAGTACGCGGCAATCTAGAGACAAAGTCCATGGTAATGTGCTCCCACTTCCATTCCGGAATAGGTAAGGGCTGGAGAATCTTGCTGGTCTCTGGCGCTTCGCCTTGACTTGCTGGCACACAAGGCATCTGGAAACAAATCTGGCAACCTCTCTCTTCATTCCATACCACCAAACATACTCTCGCAAATCCTTGTACATCTTGGTAGATCCAGGATGTATAGAATACTGAGACTGGTGGGCCTCCTGCATCACCTCCTTCCGCAAGTCCTTGGGCACACACAGCCGGCTTCCGTGCCTCAAGGATCCGTCCTCAGCAATGGTGAAGTCGTCAAGCAGTCCTGTCTCCGTCTGAGCTCTAAGACATTGGAGTCCTATATCAAGAATCTGGGCCTCCTTGATCTTCTCTAGCAACCCCGACTGTATCTGCATGTGCATCATCTGACCTTCCACTCCTGGCAGAACAATCTCAATCCCCAGGCTCTCAAGATCCTTCAAGAGATGCCGGTCCATGGTGAGATACATAACAAAAGGATAACGACTGAGAGCATCTGCAACCACATTCGCCTTCCCAGGATGGTACTGCAGACTGATGTCGAAATCCTTCATGAGTTTCAGCCATCTGCGCTGCCTCATATTCAGCTCCTTCTGAGTAAAGACATACTTCAGGCTTTTGTGGTCCGTGAAGATGTCCACTTTCTCTCCATATAGGTAATACTTCCACAGTTTCAAGGCAAATATGACTGCTGCAAGCTCCAAGTCATGCGTAGGATAGTTCTTCTCATGGGGCCTCAACTGTCTAGAAGCATATGCTATAACCTTCTTGTTCTGCTCCAGCACACATCCCAAGCCTTTTCCTGAAGCATCACTGTAGATGACGAATCCTCCTTATCCTGATGGCAAAGCTAAAACTGGCGCTGTCGTGAGTCTTTTCTTTAATTCTTCAAATGCTGACTGGCAGGCGTCGCTCCAGATGAACTCCTCGTCCTTCCGCGTAAGCTTCGTCATAGGCTCTGCTATCCTGGCGAAGTCCTTCACGAACTTCTTGTAGTATCCTGCTAGCCCCAGGAAACTACAAATCTCAGCTACTGATATGGGAGGTGCCCAAGCTTCCACTGCTTCAATCTTCTTGGGATCTACAGAAATCCCTTCTCCTGTCACCACATGCCCTAAAACTCCACCCGGTCCAAGAAAAACTCATATTTCGAGAGTTTTCCATACAACTTCTCCTTCTGCAGTATCTCCAACACAATCCGCAAGTGCTCTACATGCTCCTCCTCTGTCTTCGAATAGATCAAGATGTCGTCAATGAAGACTATGACAAACTTGTCTAAATACTTGTGAAAAACTTTATTCATCAAGTTCATAAACACTGCGGGGGTATTGGTGAGACCGAACGGCATCACTAGAAACTCATACTGGCCGTATCGGGTGTTGAAGGCTGTCTTCAGAATATCCTGCTCCCGAACCTTCATCTGATGATATCCCGACCGGAGGTCAATCTTGGAAAAGACCTTCGCTCCACTAAGCTGGTCAAACAGCTCATCAATCCGCGGCAAAGGGTATCTATTCTTGATGGTGATGTTATTGAGTGCACGATAATCAATACACATCCTCACCGTCCCATCCTTCTTGGGCACGAAAAGTACCGGTGCTCCCCAGGGTGAAGCACTGGACCGAATAAAACCTTTGCCCTCCAGCTCATCAATCAGGGCCTTCAACTCTGCAGCTTCCTTCGGGTTGATCTTGTAACAATGCTGGGACTTCGACGCTGATCCGGGCAATAGGTCGATGCTGAACTCCACATCTCGATCTGGCGACAATCCTAGCAACTCCTCGGGGAAGACGTCGAGAAACTCCGCGATAAGTGGATGCGGCAACTCCTGGTCTTCTGCAACAGCTCCGAAGTAGACTCCCTCTGGCCTCTCTGTAACTCGTCTGCTGATCTCGAACGGTGGAACTCCTGCCGGGCTGAAGATCACCTTCCCCTCATGCCAGTCTATTACGGCAAACTGCTCACTCATCCAGTCGATGCCGAGGACCACATCGAATCCAGGCAATGGTATCACTAGAAGTCGAGCTCGAATCTCTCTTCCAGCAATAGTGATAGGGCATTCCACCATCTCACTTACTGGCACTAACCCTCCTCCTGTCATAATCCGACAGTTCCGCCTAGTGGGCTTGGGTGTGAAGCCGTATCTATGCAGAAACTCATATGATACAAAGCTATGGGTGGCTCCAGAATCAAACAATGCAATGGCAGGGAAATAATGTAAAAGTATAGAACCTGTGATCACATCTGGCACTGCCTCGTCCTCTTCAACTGCAGCCATGACCTAAGCACGTCCCTGCTGTGCTCCTCCCCTCTGCTGCTGCTGGTGCTGTGCAAACCTCTGCTGCTGTGGTGATAGAGATCCTTCTCTCTGGGGTGCAGCAGGCAATGCTCTGGGTGGTGCAGGCGGTGGTCCTCCAGCTCCTCGGGGTCCTCCTGCTAGTCTAGCTGTAGCCTGAGCGCAGTCCCTCATCTGATGTGCATCTGATCCGCAAAAGAGGCAAAGTCCCAACCTCTTGTGGCACTCGTCTATATGATGACCGGGGCGATGGCAATAGGCACAAGGGGTCGCCAGCTGCTGTCTCTAATGCTGATGTGCAGGAGCTCTGGCTGGACGGTGATGCTGCTGCTGTGGCCTCGTTTGGGTCTGAGTTTGAACCCTCTTCGCTGGTGCCTGGAAACTGCTGCTGCCCATATCCCGGTCCCTCTTCAGCTTGGGGTCCGCCTCCTTTTCCACAGCCTGAGTAATCTTCAGAATGCTCGCATACGTCGTCGCCTGACTGATCGCCACCGCGTGTCGCAGCTCTTTGGTGAGACCCTTCTTGAATCTCCATGCTCTATCCTCTGGCTCTCTAACTAGGCTCTCAGCAAACCTACTGAGTCTGGTAAACTCCGAAGTGTACTTCGCAACCGTCATCGTCCCCTGCTGCAGCGCCTCGAACTGCATCCTCAGCTCATCCCGCTCCACCTCTGGAAAGAATTTCTCCTTGAACAGTGTTTTGAAAACTGTCCAAGACACTCGGGGCTCCGTCAACTGGGGGTCCTCCCGGTACCAAGCTCTCGCCAAGTCGAAGAGTCGCATGCTAGCCACTGACACCTTCTGATCCTCTGGAATATTCGCCATGGTCAAGGTCCTCTCTGCATTCTCCAGCCATTCATCTGCATAGATGATCCCCTCGTCGCCCCAGAAGTCCATCGGGCAAAGATTCTGGTACTCCTTGGCTGTCCCTGGTCTCGGTCCTCGCGGTGCTGGAGGTGCTACTGGTACTATCGGCTCTATGGTCCTAAGTGCGTCGACGACAGTCGCTCTGAACTGTGCTGCCTGATGGTTCTGGGCCTCCAGAAAGCGCTGAAACATCTCCATCACCTGGGTGCCGTCAAATGTCATCGTCGAAGGTAGCAACAGAAAAATAGGAGGCGCTGACGAAAGCTGATCTGCCGGAACGTCGAGTACGGGCTGCTCCGTGCCGCCTACAACTCCAGAACTGCCTGCAACTCCAGGCTGATCTGCGGTCTTCCTCGTAGCGACCATCCTGCATAAATAGAAAACTTATTGAACGACAAACCCTAAAACCTACAATGTTTTTATAATAACAAAATACCTGATAATCCTGATAAACCTGATATACCCTTATTTTCCCGATTTTCCTATGCTGTGATCAAGTTTCCCTAGTGTAAATCAAGTCCCCCAATAGTACGCTAAGTCCTAGGTACCATTAGGATAGACCTGCATGGGCCACCACTAAAAATATGTCACGACCCGCTCCTGAATAACCGGATACGAGTCGGACACGCCCAGCCTTTGTTGTTAGACACAACAAAGTAAGCTGTACCATTCTAGGGAAACTAACCAGATAATATGAACATGAATAAAATCACAGCATCTATATAAATGTGTCCCAACCAGAGTAAAATACATCTCAGAATTATTACATTCCAACTAATGAAAAGAGTCTACTAGTCTCAATACATGGAAAGATAATAGAAAAAGCTAAATGAAACTCTAGGCTTCTGCAGCCTCTAAGTCACAAGCAGCTCCAGCTGGCTCAGCAGGAAAAGCAATATCCTGACCATAGTAAGTGTCGCACAAGGCCTCCATCTCACCTGCAACATATCCTATTCAGGAGCGGAGCAAAGTACAATTTTAGGTAAAGAACAATAATATCATGATATGGAAAGTAAATGCTCAAAGAACAAGAAGAACAAGATATGTAAAGAAAAGGAAGAACATGAACTACTGCTATAAAGATACATGAAAGATCACGACTATATAAAGATGCAGGAAAGATCACGACTATAGCTAAAATCAAGATCAGGATCATAGGAACTATTGTAAGAACAAAACCCTGAACATGTGTATTAAGAATTTGAAATACTTCTATGATATGTGACTGGCTTGGGTAAGACCATGAAAGAGCATGAAAGATCCTGAAATATCATATATGGTACGGCTTAGGACCCGCGTGCACTGTGCAAGGCCTAAGCTAAAGATCATGAATAAGTATCCGGGTTTGGTCACATATCTAGAGCATTTCCCCCACCCCAAGATACAAGTAAGATCATGAAAGAACAAGCCAGAAAAGATCATGAACGTGTCGCAGTGTGTCAGCAATAAAGAACAAGAAAATGTACTGATCAAAACTATAGAATATACTTGCCTTGCTCCAGGAAAGTACGAGTAGGTAAAAGAGCTGGATGATCTTCTGTTAATAATGATTACAAGTTGGTTAAGATCTAAACTATCAATTGCTACAATAATATTACTATTTATTCTATTTTACTAAAGAACTTAATGTCTAATGAATCTAACTGCATTTGTAGAAAGTATCTTTATTAGCTAACAAGGTTATCTAGTTAAGAAGAATAATTCCAGTTTTAATAATTAACTGTTTAATCAAAAGGGCTGTCTTTCATTGGAAAGCCAGTTTTGGGTATGAGTTAATTACCAGAATTTAGTAAAACCTCTTTAAAATAAAGAGCTCAACTTCTGAAATCTAATTGCAAAGTTTAACTGAAAGTAAACAAAAGAAGATTTATTTAAATTAAAATGTAAATATACTGCTATTAGGGCTGCAAATGAGCCAAGCCGTTCGCGAGCTGCTCGAAGCTCGGCTCGATAAAAGCTCGTTTGAGCTCGGTTCGTTTACTAAACAAGCTGAGCTCAAACTTCATTTTCGAGCTCGTTTAATAAACGAGCCAAGCTCAAGCTTAAAAGTACTCGGCTCGTTTGAGCTCGCGAGCTGGCTCGTTTATGAGCTTGCAAGCTAGCTCGTTTAGAAGCTCGTTTAAGAGCTCGTTTAGGAGCTTGTTTAGAAGCTCGTTTGTCCTTTATTGAATTCTAATTTTATATATATTTGTGCATTATATACTTATATGTTCTTAATAATTGATATTAAGGAACTTTTTAAAATAAATTTTTATAAATAAATTGTTAATATTACAGGTACTTAAATTCAAACCTAACTAAATTGAAATCGAGCTCGTTAAGCTTGAAATCAAACTTAATGAGCTTGAAATAAAGTTGAGCAACCTTGAAATCAAGCTTAACGAGCTTGATTATGAGCTTATTGAGCTTGTTTATCAAGCTTGAAATCAAGCTTAACGAGCTTGATTTTGAGCTTATCGAGCTTGTTTATCAAGCTTGAATCAAGCTTGTTTATCAAGCCAAGCTCGAGCTCAAACCAAGCCAAGCTCAAGCTTAATATAAACAAGCTCGAGCCAAGCTCAAGCTCTAAAATAAAAAATTTATCAAGCTCGAGCTCGAGCTTGAGCTCGACTAATTCTAGTCAAGCCAAGCTCAAGCTTACAAAAGCTTGGCTCGGCTTGGCTCGTTTGCAGCCCTAACTGCTATAGTCCAACCAAAGTACTGACCCTAATTCTGGCCCAACAACCCAACTCGGTCCAAACACTATAATTCCCAACTCCTGCCATAAGTCCAGCACATAACTAACTCAAAAACTGGCCCAACACTAAATTCCTATGGCCAGTCCACACCCACAGAAGCATATACAAAATAGTACAACCCAGTGGGCTAATCCAGCCTACATAATAATTACAATTAAAATTCAAATTTGATAATGAATAAAACAATTGAATCCAACAGCTAGCCCAACTCAAGTCCAACCCAAGGTCAACCCATCAACAGTCCAACCGCACAGCAGGTACACACGGTCAGGTTATCTTCTTCGTATCCGACACGCACGTCGAATACAACAGCAGGTACGACACGGGTATAACAGCAGGTACAAGCATCAAGTTCAACAGCATGTACACCAAGCAGTAGTCAATAATCCAACCGTTCAATCCGGACACGACACCAAGTCCAAACCGACACGAACACCAGAGTGGCTCGAACAGAAAGAAACAAGAGTTACTAAGAGTAAACAACTTCCACCACAGAAGAACAAGAAATAAAATCATGCATGCAGTGTCCGACACAAGAGTGTCAGGACACAAGATCTCAGTTCTCAGTAATGAACCCAAATTCTCAGATCTACAAGGTTATGAAGAACTTGTCTCGATTTCTCAGATCTGAGTTTTAAACCCGTAGATCTAAATCGATTCTGCATGCATAATAACAGATCTCAAATGATCACAGAAGAAAATGCTCAGATCTACGGATCTATCACAGATCTGTAAGGAAGTAGAACAACTTCGAGATCCAGACAAATCATTAGATCTAGTATAGATCTTCAAAATCAGAGATCAACTACCGAACCATAGCAGATCCATAAATCCCCCACACATACATAACATTAACAGAATCGACAAGATCTAGTTATAACTTATGAAGAACATCATAGATCTAAATAAGCATGCAACGATCTACAAAGATTTTATCACAGATCTTAAAAATCTTCAGAAATCTTTTCGAGATCAACACAGAGTCAAAAATGATCCTCGAAATTAGTCAAGTTTATCACAGATCCGCGGATCTCAGAGATCTCCTCGAGATCTCATCACAGATCTTTGCAAAGAGAAAAGGCAACGGTCAGATCTAGAGATCTGACCTAGATCTACAGATAGAAGGCTAGGGTTTACCCTCAAAGAAGTCGAAGCCTCGAAAGCTCGCCGGAGAAGAAGAGAAGAGTCAGATCTGGAAAGGAAGGCTTGGTCGAAGCAGCGTCTAGGCGTCGAAAGAGACTCGCCTAGACATGGTCGTCGTCTTCATCGCCATCGCCATCATCATCGGGGTCGTCGTCTTCAACAAGGTCGAAGTCGCCTCGTCAGGACGGGGTCGCCGCTTCGCTCAAGTCGTCACCACCATCAAGGTCGCCGTCATGGTCGCCATCATCATCGAAGTCACCGTCAAGTCGCCGGCGGAACTGGGGACCCCAAAGGTCGGCGGAGAACACTCGAGAACGGCGGGGTTCTCGAAGGGTCGGCAGAGAAATCGAAGGAGCGGTGGGAGAATCGAGAGGGTCAGAGAGAAAGAGATAATGGCTGGCTCCCTCTCTCTCTTCAGATAGTCGGTTATTATAACAATGAAATAAGAAAATATGCAAATAACCCCCCCGCTTTAAACACATAAGAAGATACCCCCTCTTCCTTTTCATAATTTCATAATATATATATATATATATATATATATATATATATATATAAACAGTTTTAAAATAAGGAAAATAATTAAAAGTTGTCACAACAACTTAAAAGTTATCCAGAAATAATCGCCTCCAAAATATTTCCAAATTTATACATTGAAACTAATAAAAAGTATATACTTATAGAAATTGATCTTTGTATTTATTTTAGAAAATTGGGAGGTGGAGTTACAACCCCAGAGAACGAGAAGGTAGCCGTTGTGCGCTTGCAGTTGCTAGATCTTACCCGCAGCTGGTAGGCGGCTCAGGCCGTTGGATTAGCAGCACCCATTGCTTGGACGGTATTCAGAGAGAGATTCTAGACCAAGTATTTTGATGCTGTAGCTCGGTATGACCTACAGACGAGGTTCACCAATCTGAAGCAGATGGACAGGACGGTCGACGGATATACGGCCGAGTTTTTGAGACTCAGTCGGTTTGTTCCCATTTTGGTGGCAACCGAGTATGATAGAGCCCAGCAGTTTCAGCAGGGGCTTCACCTGGAGATTTTATTGGCAGTTGAGCAGTTTGAGCATCAGACTTTTGATGCAGTCTTGAGAGCAGCTAGGAGGTATGAGTATACCTCCCAGAGGATTGTGGATAGGACCGGAGGTCGGAAGAGATCCCACGGCCAGATGAATCAGTCTTCAGCCCCAGCCTCGGCAGTCAGGACTTTGACTATTGGAGCTCCGAGGCGGGTGGCCTCCGTGACGTCGATTCAGCATTCGGCCCCGGCGTACCCTCAGCAACAGCAGCAAAAGCAGAAGTAGTCTTCCACAGTGGGATGTTCTCATTGTGGAAAGCCAGGCCATGTAGTGGTAGAGTGTCATAGGGCACAGGGATTATGTCTGGCTTATGGAGCAGCAGACCATAGGGTTGGATCCTGCCCGAATAGGGGTGGTTCATCATCGTCCAACCTTTCTAGCTCTTCGGTGAAAGGACCAGCTCCGGTCCAGCAGCAGCAGTATCCATTGCCGAGGCCCTTGCCGCCTCAGTCCTAGGTATTCCAGCAGCAGAACCTCCAGCAGCATACTCAGGCCTAAGCCTTGAGTCAGAATAGGCAGCGAAGATTTCAGCAGAGGGGACCAGCACCTCGAGGGCATGGTCAGGCTATGGTGATGACCGCAGAGGATGGATTGGCACCAGGAGAGGTAGTGACAGGTACTATTCTCATCAACTCCTTTCCAACTTCAGCTTTATTTGATTCTGGTGCATCACATTCTTTTATGTCTGTACGATTCGCGACACGGATAAGATTGGAGCCCGAGTCATTATCAGTAAGGCTCAATATAATTACTGGTAACGGACTTGTGGGAGTCGATAGGGTGTTTTCCTTGTGTCGGATCGTAGTTAGCGGTAAGGAATTTCTCGCTAGATTGATAGAATTCTCGATGGCCGATTATGATGTGGTCTTAGGGATGGATTGGTTGAGGAACCAGTATGCTAGAATAGATTGCCATATTGGTAGGAATGTTTTTAGCATTCCAGACGAGCCAGAGTTTTCCTTCTCCCGAGGCGAAGTTGAGCCTTCTCCTCCAGTATTGCGGATGGCAGTAGCAGCAGTGCAGTTGCCCCGGATAGTCGAAGAGTTTCCAGATATTTTCCCAGAAGAGCTTCCAGGTATGCCGCCAGAGCGGGAGATCGAGTTCACCAAAGACTTGATTCCCGGGATAGCCCCAGTGTCAGAGAGAGTCTATAGGATGGCACCGTCAGAATTGGAGATCTTGTACAAGATGATTGAAGAACTCAGAACCAAGGGATTCATTCGTGCTAGTGGATCGCCTTGGGGAGCTCCGATGCTTCTTATAAAAAAGAAGGATGGTACGTCTAGGTTATGTGTTGATTATCGTACCTGAACTCAGTGACAATCAAGAACAGATACCCTCTTCCGAGGATAGATGACTTGTTTGATCAACTCAGAGGGGCATCGATATTCTCGAAGATCGACTTGCACTCAGGATACCACCAGATCAGGGTCAGAGTGCAGGACATCCCGAAGACAACTTTTAGATCGAGGTATGGGCATTGAAAGTTCCTTGTTATGCCCTTTGGAGCAACCAATGCGCCGGCGGTATTCATAGATCTCATGAATCGCATCTTCATGCCTTACTTGGATCAGTTTGTGATTGTGTTCTTGGATGACATCCTAGTCTACAGCAGGAGCGAGGCGGAGCATGAGTAGCATATTCGTGTGGTTCTTCAGACTCTCAGGGAGCACCGGTTGTATGCCAAGTTCAGTAAATACGAGTTTTGGCTTGATCGCATTTCGTACTTGGGTCACATCATCGCCAGAGGAGGAGTAGAAGTGGATCTCCAAAAGATCGTGGCCATTGAGTCGTGGCCAGTGCCCAGCACAGTCGTAGAAGTTCGTAGTTTTCTTGGATTGGCCGGCTACTACCGGCGGTTTGTTTCAGATTTTGCTCGAATTTTAGCGCCATTGACCCAATTGACCCGCAAGGAGGTGCAGTTTGCTTAGACAGCAGAATGTCAGGATTCATTCAAGAAGTTGAAGCGAGGCTTGATGACGGCTCCCATTCTCACACTTCCAGATAGAACTGGAGGATTTTAGTATATTATGATGCTTCGGGTAGAGGTTTAGGATGTGTTCTGATGTAGCATGGGAAGGTAATAGCTTATGCGTCACGACAACTTCGTGATCATGAAAAGAATTATCCAACCCATGACTTGGAGCTGGCAGTAGTAGTGTTTGCACTTAAGTTGTGGAGGCACTACTTGTACGGAGATAGGGTAGAGATTTTTACCAACCACAAGAGTCTGAAGTATATTTTCACCCAGAAGGATCTTAACATGCATCAGAGGAGATGGCTGGAGCTACTTGTGGATTATGATGTCAACTTGCAGTATCATCCCGGGAAGGCCAACGTTGTTGCAGATGCATTAAGCAGGAGAGCCGGAGCTTATTTTCTAACAGCACAACCAGAGCTGTTAGCAGATCTCCAGAAGATGGGTATTGAAGTTGTCCTTCCTTCCAGTATGGCATTGATGGCCATCATACAAGTTCAGTCCACCATAGTCGAGAGGATCCGGATGGCGCAGTCAACAGATTCCAAGCTTCAGCGACTCAGAGCAGAGTGTGAGGCAGGCCGACGGCCCGAGTTATGCATTCATGAATACGGTACACTTAGGCATGATAAGCGTCTTTGTGTACCCAGTAGAGATATCAGACAGGAAATTATGGCAGAGGCTCACAGCTCTCAATATTCCATTCATTCGGACGGTACGAAGATGTACCGTGATATCTGGCAGTACTTCTGGTAGAATGGCATGAAGAGGGAGATAGCCCGGTTTGTCTCTCGTTGTTTAGTCTGCCAAAGTTAAGGCTGAACATCAGAGGCCCGCTGGACTTCTTCAGCCCTTGCCGATTCCAGAATGGAAGTCAGAATATGTGACCATGGATTTTGTGACTGGATTTCCTAGGTCCCCAGCTGGTCGAGATGCTATTTGGGTTATAGTTGACAGGCTCACGAAGGTAGCTCACTTTCTTTCGCTCAGAGTTGGTCAGTCGACAGCTTAGTTAGCAGAGATGTACCTCAGACAGATTGTCAGGTTGTATGGAGTGCCAGTCAATATCACTTCGGACCGAGATTCAAGATTCACGTCTCACTTTTGGCGTAGCCTGCAGAAGAGTTTGGGAACTCGTCTCCAGTTCAGTTCAGCATATCATCCGCAGACAGATGGTCAGTCGGAGCGTACGATCCAGACTCTTGAAGATATGTTAAGATTTTGTACACTTGACTTCGGTGGTTCGTGGGAAGATCACCTACACCTGGTAGAGTTCTCGTACAACAATAGTTTTCAAGCTAGTATCCAGATGGCACCGTTTGAGGCACTGTATGGTAGAAAGTGCAGTTCTCCGTTAGCCTGGGATGATGTGGAAGAGAGGTAGATGCTTGGCCTAGAAATGATTGCCCAGACAGTTGAAGTAGTCAGGAGAGTCAGAGAACATCTTCGAGTTGTCCAAGATCGCCAGCGCCATTGGGCCGATTCTCATCGACGCCCTCTCGAGTTTTCTGTCGGTGACCATGTATTCCTGAGGATTTTGCCTAACCGTGGCGTCATTTATTTCGGCGTACGGGGAAATCTTAGTCCTAGGTATATAGGGCCATTTGACATTATGGAGCGAGTAGGAGATGTATCCTATCGTCTCGCTCTTCTACCGTCGCTAAGCGAGGTGCATGACGTGTTCCATGTATCCCAATTACGACGGTATATCCCGGACCCGAGCCATATCCTGGATCATTCGGAATTGGTTGTTGGTACCAACCTTTCGTATGAGGAGAGGCCCGTGTCTATATTGTACCGAAGAGAGAAGACACTCAAGAACAAGACTATCAAGTTAGTCTGAGTTGCTTGGGGTCATCACTCTTTGGGAGAGTCAACGTAGGAGCGTGAGGATGACATCCAATCGTGATATCCCGACTTGTTTGACTCGTGAGGTATAATGTCTTCCTTATGCCTCATGCCTTCGATTCCTTGCTTGAATGAGTGATTGCCTGCCTAGTTATAGCTTGCTTGTGATTAATATAGCTTGTCCTCGTCTCTCTAGCCTCTTAATTAAATTTCGAGGACATGATTCTTTTAAGGTGGGTAGAGTTGTAATACATGTGGTTCGTATTATGTATTTTGGAATACGTGTACATATTTTATCTTATATTGCATGATTGCTTGTTTAGTTTTATTCATGGCTTGGTTTATTCTTGGGTTGGTTCGGCTTGGCTCGGTTTGCTTTGGTTTATTATGAACCAAGGGTGAACCCCCTACCTACCACCACCACTACCATTTATTAACCCCCACTTCCTTCTCTCTCTTCATTACTCTTCTTCTTTCCTCTATTAACTCCTCACCTACCAGGAAGAGAGCTTAGGCAAGTGCAGCTTGCTTCGCGAAGGAACTCCGTTTTATTGTTCCATTCTCTTCCTCTCGAGATTCTAATACTCTTTAGTACTTGGTGTTTTCAATTTCCATGGTTAAATTTGTGTAGATCTAAGTTTATAGTATTTTCAAAATTCTTGGGTTTTGATCTACTTAGCATTGTCATTTCCAAGTGCTGATGGTTCTATGTTGTAGAGCATTTCATTCTGCCCCGTTTTGACCTATGGAAGTTCAGATTTGAACTCCGGATGAAGGTTTTATGCTGTTTGGAAGCCATGGCTTCATGGTGTACTTCTTCTCGGAAATTTGGAGAAGAAGCACGGTCCCGAGCCGCATGGCAGCACTTGACCGCATGAACATTCATGCGGCAAGTCAGTTCTAGCCGCATGCACTATTGTCTGGACTTGACCACATGACAAGTTCATGCGGCAATTATTCCTATTCAGCCGCATGAACCCGAGTCCATTCCAGCCGTATGAGAGCCCTTTTTCCCGTGAGCCGCATGGCGTTGTTCCTCTTGTGGCCGCATAGAGCCAATCTTCATAGCAGTATGGAATGTTCTGGCTGAGCCGCATACGCCCCTCCCGTACCGCTGGCCGCATATGACTAATACCCTTCAACCGCATAAACCTTTCCCTTTTAGCCGTATGCGCCTGACCCTATTCAGCCGCATGGACTGTTCTCTTCCCAGCCGCATGAGCTGCTCTTGTTTCGAGCCGCATGGGCTCTTAATTCCCCCGACCCGCATGGATTTCTTTTCCCAGCCGCATGAACCCGACTCTCTCCGCCAGCCGCATGACCCTTCCATCCCGAGGCGCTTAGACTGCTCCCTCCCCAGCCGCATGAGATCACTTCTTGGCCGCATATGCCGAGCCGCATGGCTCTTTCATAGCTTGTATTATATGAATATTTTTATTATTACTATTATGCCTATGCCATGTAACTCTCAGTATAACTTGAGCTCTTATGGCGTACACCTTTACCTTTATTGTATATTTTTACGCCTATTTTATATCCTTACGTCTTTTGTCCTGAACTTGCTAATTATGAATTTATTTAATATATTTGGAAATGACAATTGTACATGACATGGTGTGACAAGGAACTAGCATGACCTGATAGTGGTCCGTCGTGGTGCACTCTTGACCAGTAAACTTGACATGATAACCTGACATAATATATCTTGATAAGCTGTTGTGACGGCTACCTGACATGACATGACCTATATAAATAACCTGGATACCGTGGACGATTGTGCTTGTACAATAATCCAGTCTTGTATTGCATCATGTCTAGGATGGGACTCCTGAGTACCACGGTCAGGAATACCTACTAAAATGGACTAAGGCTAATAACTAGATTAATACATTAGTCATACAGAGATCTCCCAGCTACAGGCAATCCCGTTACCTGGGCGCGCTTGGGATCTGTAGCCTGCCGTCGAGTAGGGCACATTTCCAGCACACTGTCATGTGTTGCACCCTTCAAGCTACCTAAGGGTGCATGCGTTTCCTAGACGATGTACCCACCTGAATTCAACCCCAAATTTTTGACCTGGGTAACCTGGATGGTCTGCAGGGCTTGTGGCTGTGGAATGATCTCACTGCATCTTGCTGGTAACTAGGCCTGTGATAACCCTAGCTAGTTAAAGTATCAAGCCGTACTCATTGCTTGGCCGTGATTGATTGAATGGGGAATAATCTGTCTAGCCTTGATCCTATATAAAATTGTTACATGTCCTGCTTTTTTTATATTATTTTGCGGATAAAATGGGAGAAACCAAGTTCGGTTCAGACGAAGGATTACAATCTCGCTCCTTGTTTGGTTTAAGGATTGTAACCTGGTTATCTGAATGGTCCCATGGTTATCTTACCATATATCCTCGTGATGTTATATTTTCTCCAGTCTTAATATATATTATTATATTCTGTGCTAATTGTTGGTTTTAGT